>BQNB010048305.1:8939-37552 GCA_026074375.1 Tanacetum coccineum | reverse complement strand
TTTTAAACTAATTACTACTCCTAATAAAATAAACTAGAAAACAATTATACAACGAAGCGTATTCACCTGGGATGCACTACTCATTGCTAGCTATCCAATTCTACCTCTTGCTTTGTCACACTTGAGATGTAATGTGTAAGTATTTCTTACTTCATGAACAAATTACACGAACCCGTCGTCTATGTAATATTCCGTTAGGGCAACGCACAAGTAAGGTAGTATGAAGACTATTACAAGGCCCCTAAGAGTGTATTACATGCATTAAAACACTTAAGAGGGATTAACCATATTAAGGGTAAGGTGGTATAAAGACTATTACTGATGATATCCTTTCTACACACTCGTGTTTCCTTAGACGTCTATTCCAATTTAATATCTTATGGCTAGTTTTTTAGAGCCTAACGCGCACATCCATCAACAAGAAGTAATAGGAAACAAGAATTATAAACTATAATCAATTATACTTATTGAATTTGTCATGCCTTAATTGGTGAATATGGAAGATCCACAATCATCAATAAGAAAACAATAAGATATAATAAATCAATGACAAGGTTCATGCATTCCCAAATAAATACTAGATGAATTAGCCAAGCGTACTTAAACAAGAGAAATCATAATCAACAAAAGGAATTGAAGATATAAGTGATAATCAAACCATTACAAGATGTTTATGGATTGAATTAGACCTTCTAAGTTGCTAGAAAAACACCTACCCAAACCCTATAATCGGACTTAGGGTTGGAGGCTTGATAAAAACGAAGTTATGAAGCTATAGTTATAGGAAAACCCTAGGTCGGTTTGTCACGATGGCGTCAGGGTTAACAAGTGACGCCGTTGCCACGCTCTAATCACCAAGTTGTAGATTTTCTCGTTCTGCTGGAATGGTCAGTTGAATCGTCAAAATCCAATTTCGTATAAAGGAGTTATGATCAAAACAATATCTACTACTTCGCGCGCAAGTTGAATGGTTATCTTTATCTTGTGACGCCATCATCCCGATTAATCTTATAGGGTTTCTTTAAGTCGGACACTCAGACGCCGTCACGAAATCTCTGACGCCGTCACTTCATACGTTCTGACGTCGTCGCTTGATAATGGCGATGCCGTCTCCACACTATGTGAGCACAAATCTTCCAAGATCTTGGTGTAGGTCTGTAGTCTTGTCAGTTTCTCCTCCAAATGAGCCCAAGTCATGTGTATTTCCTCCAAAAGCCATCCAAGTGCTAAATACCTAAAAACAAATGATTAAGCATGTAATCTGGGCATATTTGTATGATTTAAGGGGTTAAATGACCTCGGAAAAGTGTATAAAATGACGCCTTATCAAATACCCCTACACTTGGGATTTGCTTGTCCTCAAGCAAATGGGCTTTTCTACCTAGACAATAGCAATTTTGGGGGCATTTAACCTACTCTTTAAAAGCATTTTACAACACAAACTTCTAGACCTCGTAATTAAAAGTACGTAAAGTATACACTATCACCTCACATAAGTGTTTGGGATTCTTTCTTTCACTCGGGTGTATACTAAATTATAACAACTGTGGAAAATGGAAAATTAACACTCATTACCTGTCATATCATATAAATTATGATAGGCTTGGTAAAGGATCAAACCTCCACCGCTAGGCGCAAGCATTATTCATTACTATCAAAGAGGTATTTTTAAAGGGCTGTGGAGTGTAGGTGTAAGATAACATTAATGGAAACAAAAACGGATGGGATACATTTTGGTGACTTTTGGGTGAATTTGGGGTGAATGGGTTAGCTAATTATTTATAAGAATGCACGCTGATTTGGTTGCTAAGCCAAGACTCAAACAAAGATATACCAACTCTACAAAACTCTACATTAATCTCTTTTCTTTTTCTTTTCTATTTTTCTCTTTTTTTTGAATAACATAATGCATCACTAGGGGCTTATAGATGCACCCCTACACTTAAACTTTTACATACTTTACAAATAAACTATTCTATGACCCGAATTGAGGTGGATCAACATAATCCTGTGATCATGTAGGATTCAAAAGAATATCCTTGATAGGGTTTCGTAGCTGTACTAGTCGTTCTCGTTATCGGAGTGTCTCAAAGCAAACAACATGGTAATAGTGAATCTGTAAGTTACTGTCTCACTAATTGAGTCGTCAATACATGTTCAATCTTCCCATGCCTAGATGCCCTTTTGAGGCTGCCACAATGGACATAAGATTGAAAACTTGTTTGAAAATCAGTAGACATGTTAATGAATAAAGATTTTTTAAACATACTGAAAGTTTTATAATTCTTATTAATACACATAAATTATATTTGCATCTGTGTTAGACTCTTGAACAACTTGTGTTCTTGATGATGAACAACAAGGGTATATAGAATTGTGTCCTATTGAGATTTTGATTGATCTCGATGGCTCTAGACTCTATAAGTGCACTTTTGTTATTTGGTGATCGGAGGCTGGAGCGGACTGCCACCTTTTCAATATCTACAATCTCAGAATGAGAAAGTCGATAGAAGCGTGTTGTAATCCGTGAAAAATGAAACAAACGTCTTTTGAGAGAAGCCTGAGTAACTGGGATGGGTTGTGCATTGCATCACTAGGTCCATGATGACTTGTCTTCAATACCAGAATCATCTTTGTGATTACCGATAGATTATGCATTGACCCGGTTTTTACCTAAGGTTATATGGAGGGCTTCTTTCTTTACATCCTTTATCCTTACATTTCTTTTTAATTCTTCAACCCTTTCAATGTTATTCCAACGCGTCCTCATTATTACCATGTTGGGTTTGATCCGATGATAACTCATGCCTTGGATAACATTCTTTCCAATCTCACTTTACTCCTTCTTTCGATCATTCCTAAGGACTTCTATTCTATCTAATGGAGTGTCCCTGGGTAGATCCCTTCGGTTCTGGCTGGATCATGTAACAAAATACCTAACCTTAACTGCCTTATAACACCGTAAGAAACAATAGTTGGTCGGACTTTGGTAATTCCATAGTAGCCATAAAACCATTGAAAAAATAATCAACGTGTTCAAGAAATCATTTATTACACATTGAGAGTTTTCTATATCACCAAAAAGCTCCCCCTACACATATGCCTCATATTATGAAAGAGTTTTGCACATGCGAGGTCGAGAACGCACTTATAATCAAGAATTGCATGTGTTGTGACAATTTTTGAATTAACTAGTGACTTAAAATACAAGTTAATGAACGTTGATCCACTTTTAGACTAACTAATCAATGGGAGAATAGGAATGCATGCCAGATTAAACTAATATCAAAATTTATACTCCCCCTCAAAAATAGATTAGAGTGAAAACTTGGAGCGGGAGTTTGTTGAGCACACAATTTTGAAAGATTTTGAATATTTCTTTTGAAAATATCTTGAAAAATTGTGCTTAACAAGAAAATGATTTTTAATTTATCTTATAAATTATCATTTCCTTAGTACTTCTCATGAGCATTCAAAACTTTGAATATTTTATGACTTTGCTCAAGACTGAGAAGATTCGAACTTCCCGTTGTTGAGGAATAATGTGCATAGATGAACATTTTCCTTTCTTTGGAGTGCGAATCCTAAGCTGGCATTTACTTAGAAGTCATATAGAAAGTTTGAAGAGACATGTTTTAAAAACTTTTGAAACTCTCACTCGAACTTCATTTATACACCTGTGTCAATATTAATCAACATTTAGAGTTGCGTAAATGTTATCAATTTACGAGAGACATGTCGGAGAAGATTATTTTTAGTATTTTTGAAAAATTTGAAATTTTGTATTTTGCTTTTATAGCTTTTATAATCTTATATTTTGTTTTTCTGATGAATATATACAAAGAATTATTGTGATTTTGCAAGACGTTCAATCTCACGTGGAGACAAGCTGTGCATACCAAGGCGACGAACCAAATAATTAAACCTATCCACTGGAAGGGCTTTGGTGAAAAGGTCGGCCAACTGGTATTTAGTCTTGACAGAATATAGTTCTTCTACGTGTTCCTTTATGAAATAGTAGCGGACTGCGACGTGTTTGGTTCTTGAGTGTTGGACCGGGTTGTAGGATATGGCTATGGCTGATTTCGAATCATAATAGATAGGAATCTTATTGAAGTGAAAGCCATAATCCGTTAACTGTGTCCACATCCAAATGACTTGGGCACAACAAGCGGATAGTGACACATATTCTGCTTTTGCGGTTGACAGCGCCGTACATTCTTGTTTCTTCGAGGACTAGCTTACCAGCTTTTTGCCTAAGAACTGAGTTCCACCGGAAGTACTCTTGAAGGTGTCTCGACATCCCGCATAATCAGCATCTAAAAATCCAATTAGTTCAAAACCAGAATCTTTCGTATACCAGAGACTCATATTAACGGTTCTTCAAAGATAGCGAAAGACCCTTTTAACCTCCTTGAGGCGCTTCTTGGTTGGCTTAGCCTGGTACTGAGCACATAAAAATGTAGCATGCACAATGTTCGGTCTGCTTGACATAAGATACATTAGGGATCCAATCATGCTTTGATATTTTGTTGCATCGACTAGAGTCCCATTTTTGTCAAGGTCAAGTTTGTCTTTGATCTCCATTGGTGTACCAATGGGATCACAAGTTTCCATTCCATACCTTTTAAGGATTTCTAACACGTAGTTGGACTGGTTTATGAAGATGCCACTGGGGGATTGGTTAACTTGTAAACCAAGAAAAATGTCATTTCCCCTATCATCGACATTTCGTAGCCGGGCTTTTAATATAGGTCAACAGATATTTGGGTTTAGACTAGGGTTTTGTAGAAACAAAGCCTAATTCTTATATCATAGAACCTGTTACCACTAGATGTACTCATCAAAGCGTCTTATAAACAACGTTAGATAAATTGTGCATTTGTTGAATTGATTATGTAGGAAAAACTTTGATAATTCGTCCTACCATGCCCTCGGTACTTGCTTTAACCCATAGAGTGCCTTCTTAAGCTTGTAGACATGGCTTGGATGATCAACATCGATGAAACCTTCAGGTTGACACACGTACACGTTTTCTTTTAATGAACCATGCAAGAAAGCAGTTTTCACGTCCATTTAGAATACGATGAACAATTTGTGTGCAACATATGCTAAAAATATCCTGATTGCTTCCATCCTAGCAACCGGAGTGAAGGATTCTTTGAAATCAATTCCTTCCTCTTGGCGGTATCCTCTCACGACCAGACGACTCTTGTTTCTAATGATCGTGTTCTCTTCTTCATGCTTTTTTTTAAATAGCCACTTTAAAGTAAGGGATTTTATGTTGTCTGGAGCAGGAACTAACACCCATACATCAAGCCTTTTAAACTGGATAAGCTTTTCTTGCATTGAGTTAATCCATGCAGGTCGGTCATAGCCCCTTTGACATTTCTTGGTTCCATAGTGCTCACAGTCAGTACGTAGATGCACATTTCACCATTAGCTCAAAGTTGATTTCTTGTCAAAACTGGTCGTGAGGGTTCTCCTATCACTTGTTCCAAGGGGATGTCCGCTAGTCCACTGATGTCATGTGGGTAAGGTGTATAAATGTATGGTCTTAGATCGGATCCATATATTGTGATGATTGATGATTAGCAGTACTTGAGGGATGGTGGAGCAAATGGGTTTCGTCGAATACATCTTCATCATAATCTTGCATTAGGTACATTATCAGCAACTGTGTTGGGTTGGTGTGGAGCTTGATTATATTGTTGCGTAACTGTTGTTGTTGTGGTGCTAGGTTAAACTTCCTGTAAGTGATGTGATATTATACTTATGGAGATGAATTTGTTGGTGTCAGTGCGGTGTCTGTTGTTGTCGTAGATGTCGTTAGAGTATGAAGAACTTGAGGAGCTAAAGTAGCAGGAGCAGTTCTTGGAGCAGCTAACAGTTGCCACCAATATAATCATCATACATAGCTTTGAATAGTTAATCCAATTCACATTCAGTAGGTTTTTGAGATGTTATTGTTGACGGGGCATAAGTGAGATCGAGTCCTAAACGGGGCTTTGTCCAGAGTCATGGCTTTGATGCTCAGGGTTTTGAATGTCGTTGTTCAAAATCCATAGCTGAAAGCTCATCAAATGTGACATTCATCGTCTCTATGATTTTATTTGTCCTTCGGTTGTATACTCTATAAGCACAGTAATTTGCAGATTACCCAATGAAAAAGCCAATATCACCTTTTCGACACCAAGCTTCATTTATGTCCTTTACGATCATTATTGAGGTAACAGAGAGCCCCGGTTTACAGGAAGTAAAGGAGATTATTCGGTTTTCTTGCGGTTATTGTTTTAAATTTTCGGTGTTTTTCTTATATTCTTCGTGGGATTCGTTTGGAGCGGTTGGAAGTGTAGCTTACGCTGGATCTCCGTAGCAATCGTTAAGCCATAAGAAATAATGTGGAGCCATAAGAAAAAATCAAAACATTGTTCTAGCTGCCTCAAACTAATGTTCGGTTTCTTCTTTTTTTTTTTTTTCTTTATTTTTTGTTTAACAACTCCATTTTGCTGAAGGGTGTTTGACGGATACGTTTGGTAAGAGATGGTAACTTCATCAAAGTATCCTTTAATCACTTGATTCTTGAATTATGTGCCATTGTCGGTTTTTACAATAATGACTAGAGATTATAAGAGGACTGTGATCTTCTTCAAAAAGGTTATGATTAATTTTGGTGTTTCATCTTTTGATCTGAGAAAGTAAACCCACGTATAACGAGAGTAGTCATCCACTATTACTAGAATATATCACTTCCCATTTATGCTTTCAACTCTCATTGGGCCACACAAATCCATATGAAGCAAGTATAGTCTCTGATTTGAATTTGGAATAGGTTTGGGTGGGTAAGATGCCTTTATTCTTTTTCCTTGCTCACATGAGGGACAAATACGTTCTTTATGATATTTGAATTTTAGAAGACCGGTGACGAGATTGTTTTTGGAAAGGTCATTTATGATGTCAAAATTGAGGTGGGATAAACGTTGATGCCATAACCAAGACTTGGTAGAAGTAGCACGAGCCATGAGGCAAATTGGGAGGCAGCAGCCATTTCATGAAGATTGATGGTGTAAAGGTTTGTTGTACGATTTCCTTTCAACAAATCAACTCCTTCTAGATTTCTGACAAAACAGGTGTTCCTTCTGAAAGCGACCTCTAAATCTGAATCACAAAACTGCCCAACCGAGAACAGGTTGTGCCCCAAACCCTTAATGAAATAAACCTTGGTGATCAATATATTTCCCCATTGAAGATCACCATAACCTAAAATAGCAGCAATATGATCATTTCCAAAGCGGATGGTTCCTAAGAACTTCCAGACAAAGTTTATTGGAAGCTTTCGATTTTTTGTCATATGCTTTGAGCACCTTGAGTCAGCGCATCATAAACAAATTTGAATGACCTGCCAAAGAAAAAGTAGAATTTGGAAACCATTTGCTTGTAGGTTCCTGATGGTTAGAAGTACATGCATTTTCAATTTTAGAGCAGTCAGATTGACACTCAAATTTACTGGATGCAATTAATTTTCCTTTAAGGTCAAAAAGTCTTCCAGTTGGTGACCACCTAAGGCAAGTTCTAGGTTTTCTAGGCTTAGGTGAAACAAGTCTTTCTTTGGACTCTACTTTCTTAGGTTTCTTGACCTTTGTCTGATGTTTCTTTTGATATGCAATTTTTGAAACATTATCATTGTGTTTATCACCACCAGAATTTATATCATTCACATACTTAAGCACATAGACATCATGATTAGCAGTAATTAAACATTGCTTACACATAGCACAAACAACTTCAGATTTATCCATTCGAATAGCAAGCTGAATGTTATTACATTCAGATGACATATGTTTCTTATTCTTAGAAAGCAGTAAATTCCTAGGGTGTTCTTCTACTTCAACATCTTTATTCTTGATGCAACTACTCTTAGACACATAGGGGACCCTATCATTCTTTGTATTGGTACTAGGCTGTGGCCTTCTGGTCTTAGCAGTGATGTCTACTCTTGTAGAAGAAAAACCATTTGAGTTAGAATTTACATTTTTGGGGGGCTGTTTTTATGAATGTATGACACTTGTTGTGAAACTGTAATCGGTTTGTCCTACACTTGCTTTAACTGGTTTGTTAGGAAATTAAACATTATCCCTTGAGGGCTCAGAAGGATTAATCCTAAACATTTCTGGGGTAATCACTTTATCATTTTCACAACATTTGCTTTAGTGGTGATAGGTACCGAGTTTGAAGTAACTGGGTTTAGCAAATCATTCGTCTCAGTAACCTTAAGAGGAACCCGTTTTGGTCGTTTCGATTGAAATGCATTTGGTTGTCGAATAACAAAATGGTTTCTAAGAGGTTGCAAAAACTGTTTCCCCAAGGTTGATTGATTTGCAAACTTAGTATTCGCACTCGTACCGATTGTTGTGTTCTGTTGTTCAGAACCTTATCGAATATACTAGGCTCTTTAATCCTTAGCATTTTTCATAAATGTTATTATGTAATTTTTTTGCAAAGAGTTCAATTATGGTTTTGGTTTGAGTCTTGTACACATTGATTGCGTCTAAACAGGTTTTGGATGTGGTTTAAGGTGTGTCATTTTTTTTGCATAATTCAAAACCTGAAAACTCTAATAGCACGTTCTCTCTTCTAGTTTCTTTGACAAGGATCAAGGGTATTTGTTGCAATGAGTATCCTTACTTTGTACCTTGAGATCTCCCAAGCTGAGCTTGCAACCGTTTGATCTTTTGTTGCATATCATTATAAGCTTTATCATACGAAATTAAATTATGCGCCTTTTAGCTTGTCTTCACAAAACACTCCTGAATTACTGCATTTATAAACTTTAAAGCAAATAAGTACCAAATAATACAATAATTATATAAAAGTGGACAAAACAGATGGGATAAATGATATAATAAAGTGACGTTATTTGATGTCATCAAATATCTTCTAGAATATTTTATTACTATATTGTGAATACAGCGTATTGATGTCTCCTGGATACGGCGTATTGGGGCTTCAATCTTTCGTGGTTATTTGTGAAGTGTACGCATGGATACGCCGTATCTTCTTGCTAAATACGGCGTATTGAGGTAAAATCAGTTGGTTCTTCTTCATTGACCAAAGTATTATATACGGCGTATCGTTGATGTGGATACGACGTGTTCTTCAAAGTCAGACAATGGTCTTTTGATTCGTCAAAGTCTTGGATACGTCGTATAGGTCTAGAATAATACGGCGTATTTTCTGTCAGATTAATAAACTTTCTCTAACTCTTTGTTTATGCTCCAAAATGCGTTCCTTTTAGCATAACTTCACCAAGTACTCCATAATTACTGCAATTCTCAAATATGAACGATTAAGTAACAGTTCTTTGCAATAATTATACAAAATGGGTTAATTACATAGGATAAATAATGCTATAAAATAGACGTTATTTGATGTCATCAATGCCATATTCATACCTTAAGTGATTTGACATCGTCAAGTAAACTTACGACTAAATAACTTGTTTACGTAAACTTTTACGTAGTATGACATTATATATGTTATTATCAAAACACGAAGATCATTAAATATAAATATCGTTTTTACGCGAATATTTGTATTAACAATCTCCTCCTTTTTGATGATGACAAAATATAAACTCATATGCATTAAAAGTTACTAAATAAGTATTTAGTGATTGAGTTTACATATCTTCTCCCCCTTTTTGTCAAAGCAAAAAGTGTTATAGAGGCGCGGCTTGCAAATCGTATTTTGACGAATGCTAAGTAACTTCGTGATGATTGCAAAGTAAAAAGAAAGACGAATTTGCAAATGCTCCCCCTTGCTTGAGGCATCAAAGAATTGAGCTTTGGAGGCATGCTACAAAACAAAGTTAGTAGACAAGCAAATATATATAACAACAACACATGCATATATTTATATATATATATATATATATAAGAAATAAACAACCACCATCATCACAACACAACAATTAATAATGTTAATTCCATTATAAGGGAAATAACATAAAATTGGGCATTTAGCCAAAACAAACTAAAAGGACTATAACTTGACTTAAAATAAACTAGAAAAGAAAAGATAATTAAAGAATTCTAAATCTTGGGATAAAATATCAATTTTCCTATATAAGCCGTAGGGTGAGGAGAAATACCAAGGTGGTTAGTGCGGAAAGTATGATGGGTTGGATGAAGATCCAAGGTGGTGTTGAATGTAGGAGCATATAAAGTGGACTCCTTGTATGCGTTGAAGTTGTTCTATTTTGTTGTTACAACATCTACATGTAATGAGATGAGGGTCGTAGTTTGTTGTTGGGATCAAGTGATCCATTTTGTTGTGTAGGGATGGTTTGTGGTTTTACAGAATGTGTTCTTGTATATATTCAAACATGATATGTATTTCTGGTAGTAGTAGTCCGATTTCACATCGGGAGGAACTACAACAATGACATGTCAAGTGATGAATGTGTGCGAGTCTTTCTTCCAAAACTTTAAGAGGAGGATTGTTTGAATTGTTTTGGTTAGAGTTGAGTTTAGTGAGATGTTCATGAATGATTTTCCTTTTGAGTGTAGGCGTTGAGTCATTGGATGAAGTAGACATTTTTATGATCTAGGGGAAAAGGAATGAGATTGAGTGGTGATGTGTCGTCGTGTAGGTGTTATTTATGTTTTCACGTTTTAAATTTATATTTTGCCGACTTTACCTAAAACAACACTTTAACGGGCAGTGTACCGATCAGATAGAGTTTTGTGGTAAGTAGGGTGTCGATCACTAAGAGCGAGAACTAATTTTTTATTTTATTAATATTTTGGTTAACTAAACTAAGTTAACTTAAACTATGTTAATTCTATCCTATGTTAAACCTATGCTAAACCTATGTTAATCCTAATTCTAACGGATAAGTAGGGTTTTTCAGTCTGAGAGACTGGCATGGGTTTTGTGGTAACTTAGATCAATTTAAGACACAATAACACACGCAAGTAGACAGACAAAAGATAAAAGAGCGGTCTAGCCAAATATAAGAAAACTGTATTAACTATGACTCATCTAATTAAAATGTTGGTTTGTTTATTTAGTACAATGAGTGCTTATCTTGAGGTGGCATATGATTCCAATATTTATGCGGTACTTCTTCCTAAAACCTAGACACGTAGAATTCTGTCACAATTAAATGCATCCACATAAAGCATCCTATTTGCTGATTATAATCTATCTTAGGAGATTAATAATGGTGTTCTTATTAAAACCCTAGCTCATAGAGACTTTACCCACTTACTGCTTAATGGCAATTTATATACTAGTAGTCTACTATCCAAGCCTTTACCAATTAACTAAGAACGTACTCGTTGATCCCAGGTTCACCTACTGGTCCAGCTAAGGTCACTAATCTAAAGGCAAAGATATGGCATTATTTATGATCCTATTGACATAGATATATAAATCACTATATGGAGAGCCATCCCGACATCTAGCTAACTTAGTCGGTATCACTAGATCCAGTTGAATGATAGGCCGCATACAAAAGCACGTAAACAAGTATAAATTAATAAACTTAAACAAGCAATCAACGATAAATTTAGTAGTCGATATAAGCACACCAAACATTTAAATCTTCATAACCATGGATAATACCCAAGGGTATTAACCCTTAATCATTATAATCAATACAAAAGTAATAATTCAACCAAGGTAAACTAACCGAGTTAAACGAATGATACCAAAAATCAAACGATTACTAGAGTATAGGAGATTACAAAGTGTTTCCAATGAAATTAATAGCTTAGCTTGACCTCTTCTGCTCTTCTTGTCTTCTGAAAATCAACTTTTGTGGTTAAGGTATCAAAAATATGATTAAGCACACTGAAGACTCGTTTTTAGGTTTTCTATTTATATTGTATGAAATTTGGTCGATACGACGTATCAAGAGAGTTGGATACGGCGTATTGGGGGTTTCTTGGAGCAGGGACCACGTTTGATATCTTCCAGAATATTTTATTACTTTATATTGAATACGGCGTATAGACGTCTCTTAGATACGGCGTATTGGACTTTGTATCTTCGTGGTTTCTTGTGAAGTGCAGGCACATATACGCCATATCTTCCTTGATGGATACGGCGTATAGGATGTCAGAGTCAGTTTCTTCATATTTCTTTGTTTAACTTCGAAATGATTAATTTTATTTTTTTGCTTTTTCATTATTGTTCGTATTTTTATTTTTTCATTATCTATTTATTACTAGAGTATAGGAGATTACAAAGTGTTTCCAATGAAATTAATAGCTTAGCTTGACCTCTTCTGCTCTTCTTGTCTTCTGAAAATCAACTTTTGTGGTTAAGGTATCAAAAATATGATTAAGCACACTGAAGACTCGTTTTTAGGTTTTCTATTTATATTGTATGAAATTTGGTCGATACGACGTATCAAGAGAGTTGGATACGGCGTATTGGGGGTTTCTTGGAGCAGGGACCACGTTTGATATCTTCCAGAATATTTTATTACTTTATATTGAATACGGCGTATAGACGTCTCTTAGATACGGCGTATTGGACTTTGTATCTTCGTGGTTTCTTGTGAAGTGCAGGCACATATACGCCATATCTTCCTTGATGGATACGGCGTATAGGATGTCAGAGTCAGTTTCTTCATATTTCTTTGTTTAACTTCGAAATGCGTGCCTTTTAGCTAATCTTCACCAAGTACTCCATAATTACTACAATTCTCAAATATAAACGATTAATTACAAATTCTTGCAATAATTATACAAAATGGGTAATTTACATGGGATAAATAATGCTATAAAAGTGATGCTATTTGATGTCATCAAATATCCCCCACTTGAATCCTACATGTCCTCAAGTAGCCTTTAGAAGTTTATAAAAACGTATCCCTAAGGATTTTTTTTCCGTTGAGCATTTATTTAAATAATTACAAGTACACAATCAAACATCTCATGAAATAGGAAGATGAAAACACTCAAATCACTCAACTAATCTATGTGGTAACATGTAACTAATTTGCTCAATTGCTCGATCATGACAAGTATTCTATCATGGGCTTGGCAAGGATACACATCTCCACCATTAAAGCTAAGAAGTAACAAGTTTATAGAGGTAAATTGGGTTTTATTTATAAGGCTTATAAGGGTTTGATCACTTTTTCTAGTCTCTACCGATACAGATATTCCAGAAAAGGTGACAAATACCATACATACACATCCATAATGATGGGATAGACACATATGACTGCATTCAAACCTTAACTTAAATAAGCTTAAGAGTAGGACTAGTAGAATGGTATAGGGTATGGATCTTCTAGTCTTCACCAAAAAGTAATAAACCAACAAGGCGGACAAAATCACACATACATGGTCGTAATGACAGAATAGACACATGTGATTGCTCGCATCCTCATTCGAATAATTGTTGTTAAATAATTGTTGTTACATAAAAAATTTACGAAACAAATAGATTAAGTCCAAACAAATAAGGCACAAGTTGCTAGATACTTTTCCCGACCGTTACCATGATAAAGACTCAGAAATATTTACATAAACGTCTTAATCATAGATCAACCTAAGTTGGCATTCCCGTAACGGTCAACTCCCAATCATCCCATACTATACATACTTTTATAAACACAAGTGGCGATATCTACCACTTTATACAAAACTTTACTTCGTTGATTTATAATACGTATCAACGAATAATCGATCCTTCAAATAATATCATCGGTTTAAGCTTCAACGAACTGACTATCTTTAGACTTTCCACCTCTTTTTTTGTTGCAATTTTCTAATTTTTTTTATTTTTTTAAACATATACTCTACGAATCTCGGAGTAATTTCACCATCTTCAAGATCATAATAACTCCGGATAATTTTTTCGATAATTTTTCATTTTTCGGACATACCAATAATTGTGATGGTAGTAAAAATACATGAGTTTTGACTACTTTTTACATTCCTATTTGCAATGTGCAAATTTCTTCCCAACCGCACCAGAGATAGAAAATGACACAGGACACAGGAAATACATACTTTACACTTTAAGCAACTAGCAACTAATGTTGGGATTAAAAGACTTCTTGATGATCTTGAAGTTACTGTTGCTAAGGTTAGAGTTACTACTGCTAAGCAAAACTTAGTGTTGTTTCTTGAAGATCAAGATTACTTATGTGATAATGATTGTTATTTATAGAATAGATCTTTGAGAATATTCTAAGTTTTTGATACATAGAACTCTATGCCTTAGGACCTCCTTTTATACACCAAGGAGTCATAGTCGATTTACAATATATTCCTAAAACTTAGAATATTCTCAAAGATCTATTCTATAAATAACAATCCTTATCACATAAGTAATCTTGATCTTCAAGCAATCTTTATCTTTTAGCAGTTGTAATCTTTCAGTAGTTGTAACTTTGTACCAGCAACATTAACTCTTAACACCAGCAGTAGTAACTTATATACCAGCAGCATTAACTGTGTACAAGCAGTAGTAACTACTTAGAATATTTTCTTCAATCTTCACTAGCAGTACTAACTTTACTCTAGCAGTACTAACATATACTAGCAGTACTAAGTTACACTAGCAATAGTAATATACACTAGCAGTACTAACTACTTAGCATATTTTTCATTAAGAAAACTAAACAGTACTAAGTTTTGCTTAGCAGCAGTAACTCTAACCTTAGCAGCAGTAACTTCAAGATCATCAAGAAGTCTTTTAATCCCAACAATCCTCCCCTAAACTTGATATTCTTCTTCAAAATCTCAAGTTTCTTCATTGAAAGCTTCATTAATCACCAGGAGGATGCTTCCAAACACTTCATTGATTTTTGAGTTGTTTTGTGATGAGCTTAAGAAGCTGATAATACATTTCATTCTAATGATCAGCTTAAAGCTTCTTATTCAGCATATCTGCAATTGTTGCAGGTGTAAGGGGATACTTTTTCTCTACCAACATGAAGATATGCATAGATTACAACCTTAGAAAATTTACTCCACAAGAATCAAATAGTTTCCAAATCAACACTTTCTATCCTTGTAGATTCCTCCACACTGTATCTTCTACATGATGTTCAAACATTGTCTTTAGATCACCCCATAGTACTCTCTCATAGCCCTCTTCTGGCCTTGTTGATCCATGGTTAGCTTTTACCAATTTCCACAGAGTTTCCAAATCTTCCCTGTCAAAGCTTTTAAGCATCTAAATAAAGGCTGAGTACCTCTTTGAACTTCCATCAGCTCTTATAATTTAAAAGTAGCTGATCTTTCCTTCTTTAAGGATCTTCTAGTCAACAATGCTTGGAGGCTTAGTAGCCAAAGGAATAGCATCAACTGCTACTTCCTCTTCATCATGAATGACTTCTATCAGACTTTGAAGTTCAACTGTTTCTTTATCCTCATCCACTTTAGCTGTTTCTTTAACATTATCCATCTTTAGCTTCTTGATAGACTCTTATTGAAGATCTTCTCCTGCTCTCTTAGAACTTCCTTTTGCTCTTACTGCACTACCTTCCACCAGTTCTATATTCATATCTACAAATATGTTTACCCTTTTCATAACTATGTTAAATAACTTCTGAATATCACCAAAGCTTTTGTTCTTTAATTGATTGTGTTTGTATCCAACCATGTTTTTTCAGATAAGTAGACATTGTATTTCTCTTTTGAGCTTTAGTTGGTGGTTTGTTCCTTGTTCTTCTGCTCTCTTTGCTGCAAAGTGTTTTCTTCTTTTCTCCAAGATTTGTTGAAATAATTTAGCCCTTTCTTCAATGGTCAACTCTTCTTATTCTCTTTCTTGCAATCTTTTAGCTAATAACTAATCAGCCTCAATCTTTGCTTGAATGTCATTCCATTCTTCAGTCAAAGCAACATTAGCTTCATATTTTTCTCTTGCATGTCTTTCTTCTTCTTCAACTTGTAGCTTGAAGGCAAGTTCTTCATCAAGCCTGATTTGATATTTCTTTAAGAATTTCTTCACAGGTTCAGGTTCAACCATTTTACCTTTTCCTTTGTCCTGGACTATTGCCTAGGATAGTTGTTGTGAAGATATTCTTGTTGTTGATTCCACTGGCTCTTTGAAGACAATTCCTTTCACCTTGGGCTTTGCTGTTCTTAATTCTTGAAGTGCTTGAGCCAATGTGATTTCTTCAGGAGTTATTGTAACAGTTGTTGCAGCAGTATTAACTTAAGCAGCACCAGCAGTACTAACTACATCATCTTTCTTACTATCAGGAACTCCTTACTCTGCAACAAATACCTCTTCATCAGCAAGATCACTTACATCAAACATCATCTCTTCATTCAGATCCTATGTACTAACCAGAGTAATGTTGTCATCTTCATCAATAGCATCAATTGGTTTCCTCCCCTGTTTGGATGCATCCTCACCCAAATCTTCTTCATCTCCAAAGGAGTCTACCCTTCTAGACATACTAACCTTTCTTAATCTTTTCAGCCCATGAGTTCTTGACCTCCTTTCCTGATCAAGTTTCTTGACCCTCTTTTTCAACTTAGCAATTTCATTATCGTGCGCAGTCTTTGTCTGTTCCAAATCAAGAACCCTATTTTGTAAGTTGGTACATAGTTCCATCAATTCTTTAAGTTTCAAACTATCCTTACTACTTCAAAGTATGTTACCTCTTGCGAGTAGTGGATCATTGGAAAGTTTAGATACTCTCTCAAACCTAGTTCGAGCAGAAGTATCCCCCATGGTTTCTTAGCACCTGGGACCACTACCTGAATTAGTTCTTATGGAACTTGGTTCATTAAGTGTTGCCTTGGATCGGGTCTTATTGATGTTACCACTGTCTTGCTCTGCTTCTAAGCTAGAAGCACTAGTGGCAGCCCTTACCAAACTGTCATCCCTTTCCTTATAGACAACCTCATCTGCAACAATGTCAAGAGAACCACTAGGTTGAGGTACCTCAGTGTTCTTTCTTAAAGGTTTCCTAGGTGTTTGTTTCTTTTGTGGTTGAGATGATGATGGTTGAGTAATGGTGGGTGTGTGATGGGGATTAGTGGGATTTGCTGAACCTTTACCCATTTCAACTTAAGCTTGTACCACCATTATTGGAAATAATGGTGTTTCTCTTCCAGAAAAGCCTTTCCCTACCCTTCTTATGTTTCCAAAAGTCTTCTTAGTATGAGAGGGTGTAATATAAATCCTTTTGTGATTTGACATCTCACCAACTTGTTGTTCCAAAAAGACTTGCACAAACCTTGGATACATCAAAAATTTTCCCACACTATCCAAATTCTTCACCATACTTTCAAAAATGTATTTTGAATAGTTGAACCTTTGGTTTGTAGCTAAACAGATAATTGCAGAAGCCATAGTGCTACTAAATTCATTCCATGTAGTAGTCTTAGCACTTAGGCATTGCAAAATAGTTTGAATAAGGAATTTCCATTATGGGGAAAAGAATGCCTTATAGAAAGTAAGCTTCTGTGAAAGTTTTTCATACCCCATTAGTGTAAGTTGTTCAAAGATGGCAGCATTAGGTAGACAATCAACACCTTCAGCATCTTCCAATTGAAGATCTCTTCTTATAGTGGATTCAGTTATGATCACCTTCTTCCCATCCACTAGGGCTTGTAATTGTACTTCCCTATTAATAGTTTTCGCTTTGATAGTAGCCCAAAATTGCTCAATGCACAAAGTATATATAGTGGGATTGATCGTTAAAGCATACTTAATAGTGTGTGAGTTCAGAAAATCTACTATCTGCTCAAACCCTTCACATTCAGCGGGTTTAGAAAAAAATGCTACCAAATTATGAGTATCAGCAAACTCTAGGGTCGTCATTGTGTTGGGTTTTGATGATGAATGATAAAATTGAGTTAGGGTTTATGATTAAAGAGTATATCAGAGAATGAAATCTATTAAATGGGTGATTGAAACCATTGATCGAAGTATTTATGAAAATACCCTCAACAACATTAACATTCACCAGCAGTTGTAAGTTTATGCATAGCAGCAATAACTTTCATCAGTAGTAGTAAGTTATGCCTCGCAACATTAACGTTCAATAGCAGTAGTATGTTTATGCCTAGCAACATTAACTTTCAATAGCAGTAGTAACCCAACAGTATTAAGTTTATACCTATCAACATTAACTTTGAGTTACCAGCATTAACTTCAATTCCATTCCAAACACTCTGTTTGATTTGAATATATCTAACTCTCTTTCTGTTTTTCAACTTACCATCTCTTTCAATTCTTTTACTCACCAAATCACTTTGTCTGTTTTTGGTTTCTGTTAATTCTTTTTAGCTTATCATTTTCCATAATCAAGACTTTAAAGATTAAGCATTCCAATTCTAGCAATCAGATATTAAAATCTACTTACATCAAATGCTTTTGTAAGCAAATCTGCAACATTCTTATTAGTGTGAATCTTGATCATTTGAATTAGCTTCTTTTCATTGGAATCTCTGATAAAGTGATGTCTAATCTCAATGTGTTTTGTTTTTGAATGAAAAACAAGGTTCTTAACTATGCATATAGTACTCTCATTATCAATATAGATCTTTGTATGCATAAAGTTATAGCCATAATCAAGAAATTGATTTTGAATCCAAAGCAGTTGGCCACAGCAACTTGAAGCAGCTACATACTCAGCCTCTATTATAGAATTTGCAACCACATTCTGCTTCTTGCACTGCCATGAAATCAATCTACACCCAAGGAATTGACAACCTTTTATTGTGGACTTTCTATCTAAGCTTGCTCCAGCTTAATCACTATCAGTGTATGCTACCAAATCAAAAGGTGAATCTTTTGGATACCAAAGGCCCAATTTAGGTTGACCTTTTAAGTATCTAAAAATTCTTTTCACAACATGAAGATGTGATACTTTTGGGTTGATTTAGTATTTTGCACAGGCACACACTAAAAACATAATATCAGGTCTTGAAGAAGTAAGATACATCAATGAACCAATCATTGATCTATATAAATAAACATCCACTTCTTCATCATCTTTATCCTTAAGCAAAGGCTTTTAAGTTTCCATAGGTGTGTTAGCTGTCTTGACCTCAATAAAACTAAATTTCTTCAAAATCTCAGTCACATACTTGTCTTAACTGATACAAATCCCATCCTCCTTCTACTTTACTTGTAGTCCTAAGAAGAATGTGAGTTCACCCATAAAACTCATCTAAAACTTCTTATGCATCATCTTCTCAAACTCAGTGCATAATGATTTCTTTGTAGAGCCAAAAATGATATCATCTACATACACTTGAACTAACAGAATATCACCTTTGTCCCTTCTGATAAACAAAGTCTTGTCAATTTTCCCTCTTTGAAACCCATTGTCTAACAAATATGTTGACAAGGTTTCATACCATGCTCTAGGAGCTTGATGCAGTCCATAAAGTGCCTTTTCTACTTTGTATACTCTGTCAGGGAAGTCTGGATCTTCAAATCCTGGTGGTTGACAAACATAGACTTCCTCTTCAATCTTACCATAAAGAAAAGCACTCTTGACATCCATCTGGTACACCATAAAGTCTTTAAATGAGGCATAGGCTAAAAATAGCCTAATTGCTTCAATTCTTGCAACAGGGGCAAAGACTTCATCATACTTAATCCCTTCTTCTTGTGTGTACCCTTGAGCAACCAATCTTGCTTTATTTTTAATCACAATTTCTCTTTCATCCTTTTTATTCCTGAAGACCCATTTAGTGCCAATGGCTCTTTTTTTATTAGGTAAATCCACCAAAGTCTAAACTTCTTGTAATCTGAATTGTAGAAGCTCTTTTTGCATAGCCTCTATCCTGCTTGGATCCTTCAATGCTTGAATTACCGTTTTGGGTTCTTCTTGTGATAAAAAACAAGCAAACAAGCAGTTTTGAAGGTCTTTATGGTTTGTTCTTTGTTTAAGAGTAGTACCAACAAACATATATTCTTCCAAATTCTTTGTCATTCTTCTTGTTTGAGGTGCTGAATTCAAGTCTCCAATAATTTGTTCAACTGGATGATCTTTGTGTATTCTAGTAATTGGAATAGTACTGACAGGCATAAATGCATCCAAATTGTTCATGTTAGCCTCTGCACCAACATCTTCATCATCATCTGAATCGACAATATCTTCCAAAGCAGACATATTTGGATCATCTGGAAGTTCAATGGTTGTTTCTTAACAAGCAATTTCTTCTTATTCAAAAATGAGTCATTCATAGAATTGTCGTAGCTTCAAGGTTTTGTAACTCTAATACTAGTTAGAGTATTCATATTAATATATTAAAGCTTTATTTGTTAATCTGTGTGTTCATTAGAATTACTGTACTATTGCATATTCTTCTTATTGATCAAAGATTAGATTCCGCATAATCTTTGATATATTGTACAAAGTTTCTACCATAGTTGTATAGGATTTATCTTACATAACTAAACCTTACACAAGCTAAGGAATTCAAGATCTATTAAAGTGGGATCAACAACTGATAAGGACTTAATCTAACAGGGTAGGCTAAGGTGTAAAGGTGTAACAAAACAAATAGTTGGTGTTTATCCTAAAAGATTGGCTATAATGGTTTTTTTAGGGGTATCTTACTCTTAAAATAAGAGTAAACAAAGGGTTTATACGAGGTGTAGTTAGTTAATAACATATATAGGATTTTTGGGTGTAATCCTAGAAATTTACCAATTTAAACAAGTTACTCCATCTAAATCCATAGTACTCATTATTGTGGTCTCGAATAGATATACCAAGCCAAGTTCTAAAGTCTACAACATCACCGACACACTCATATTTTTTTGGAATTTGGGTAAATATTTAGAAACAGATAAGGCTGAATCCTCACAATATCTAATAAGGGTTATGTGTGCAGGTTATGTAACTAGTAATTTCACAAAAGTATGCTTGAATATTTTTTAAATTTGAGCATAATTTAAGCATTTTAATATGAAAAATAGGACAAGTAACATTCTAATTCCCATCCCCCACTTAAATTATACAACATCCTCATTGTATAAATAAAACATTAAAAACAAGAAATTAAAAGAATTAGAACGAGAAACTCCCCTGATATTTGCTCGGTAGATTCTCCATTGTTGATTTCATGAGCAAGAATTCCATATTATAGATACTCCACCAACATTGTCGATTTCTTTCTAGCGAGGTCATGTGCAAAATATAGGAAAAACATGCAAAATCCTATCTCGGGTATCCTACGGTTAATAAAATAAAAACAAAACTGTACATACAGTCAATACGCCGTATCCCAAAACCTGGATACGCTGTATAGAAAGACCTGTAAAAAGTATCTATACGGGTCAGTCTGCCAAATACGCCGTACCATATAATGAATACGACGTATTGAAAGAACTGACAATAAAGCTTTAAATGCAGAAAAATAAAGGACTGATAACGTCCAGACATTCAATACGCTGTATGGTATGGAGCGGATATGCCGTATTGATGTCTGGGAAGACCGACTCGATAAAAATAAATAAAAACTGTCCGGGTTGTCTCTCGAGAAGCACTTTTCTCTTTAGCTAGGTCTTTAAGTTAGACTTTTTCTTCAGCCTTCCTTACTCATCCCTCGTTACCACCCATCCTTTGTCCATGCTACGAAAGATTTATTGGTATGTGCTGCATGCATCTTTATTTGTTCTCCTCAAATCATAGTATTTATGTTCTTTTATAGTAACATACTTTTCATCTTCCCTTAATGAATACTTGATCATTTCAAATCTTCTAATTTCGCAAACCGACCGCTCATGAGGGGTATCATTGAATAATTCATATCCATTTTCATCGTTTTCATGCTCCTCATCTTCCTGACATTACTATCGAAGCTTGTGTTGCTAACTATTTGATTAATATCACGATAAGGATCATGGGTAGCATAGAAGTTTGTGTATGGTCCTCGTATGTGATCCCTCCATGTAGAAAATGGAGACCATTCGCGATCATTCACTTTTCACCAATAATCTTGAAGCTTCACCAATAATTCGTTATCGAGTTCGTGGAAGTTTCTGAAAGACCTTTTTAACCATGATTTTTCATAAATGGCTTTTTGTTCTAGCGCTTCATCTTTTAAAGTTTCGTCCATCAATCCATCATACCATTCATGATCTTGAAAGTAAGTCATGTAACCAACTCGAACCATCCCCGGTAATTCTACACCATCACAAAATCCATCTTCATTCAAATTGCAGGTGGGCCACTTAGTTTTCCCGTTCTTGAAACAGAAAGGTTCGCAAATATGATCACATATTTCATAAGGTACTCCATCTTTAGACCATGTCTCTTCGAGTTCATCATTCAATTCATTCTTATAATCTTTGTAAGTCTTAGTTCATTCAATATCATAAGTAAATAACTCCGGATCAACCTTAAGAAGATAATTAAACTCATCGAATTTTGTGCATAATGGTGTTTCGTAGTTAAACAAGTTTGTTTCAATTCTAAAGATTTCACCGATTTATTGTTCATCATCATTATTAGCTTTCTTAATATCAGAAAATCCATCATCAATAACTCTATTTTGATCATCGCTCCTTTTCCAAAAATCCCATCACACTTTCTTAGTAAATGGGTTCATCATCACATGGTTAGCAAATTTTAAAGCTAACCATTCTTTAAACGTGGTATTAGTTAGATCTCTTATTGCTTTAGTCCCCACAACATTACAAGTACAAGAAGGCGGGTAATATTTTCAAAAAAAAATTCAGTCAAATCCACCCAAGTAGTAATTGAACCTTTAATCTCATCAAACCATTTGCTTGCATTTCTAATTAATGAGATCGGGAAAGTAGCAAGCCTAAGTCTTTCATGATTCATATTGGGCAAGTTAATATGGTTAACAATTTTAAGGATGTTTTCTATATGTTCGACCGCGTCTTCTCCATTAGTTCCACTGAAGGCATTATCGCACAAATCATCAAGGAATTTACCTTTTAGTTCATAAGCTCTTTTACCATTAACTGTAACACATGTAATTCCTGAATAATAATATGATTGGTCTTTAGTTGCGAATTTTTCCATAAGGTTCCGTATTTCGTACTGAATCTTTACCAATACTTCTTCAATTACTCAACTTTTGTTTAGTTTGATTGTGACAAGGTAAAAATATCAGCAGTATTGCTCGATCGGAAGAACTCAGTAATACAAAAAAATTCAAGCACGAAAATCTATAATATGTAAAATTAGTTTTGAGTTGCATATATAGCAATCGATACGCGTATTCAAATTGATCAAATTACGCCGTATCAGTCTTACTGAATAGATACATGTATTGGTAAAAATAAGATACGCCGTATCTAATTAGAGTGAATACGCCGTATCAAGTTATCGACCATAACAATGTATTGAAAACAATTAAAACACATAAAACAAACACACAAATAAAACAAGCAAACAATTAAAAACAATATACATAATTTTACAAAATTTTACACTAATCTAAATTACACTAATCATAGGGGTTAAGTTAATCTAATGTTAAAAACCAAAATACTAAATTAAAATCAAAATTAAAATTTCACTCCCCGGCAACGGCGCTAAAAACTTAATGTGTCGTCGTGTAAGTGTTATTTATGCTTTTAAGTTTTAAATTTATATTTAGCCGACTTTACCTAAAACAACACTTTAACGGGTAGTGTACCCGATCAGATGGAGTTTCGTGGTAAGTAGGGTTTCGATCACTAAGAGCGAGAACTAATATTTTATTTTATCAATATTTTGGTTAATTAAAATAAGTTAATTTAAACTAAGTTAATTCTATTCTATGTTAAACCTATGCTAAACCTATGTTAATCCTAATTCTAACGGATAAGGAGGATTTTTTAGTCTGAGAGACTAGCATGGGTTTTGTGGTAACTTAGATCAATTTAAGACACAATAACACATGCAAGCAGACAAACAAAAGATAGAAGAGCGGTCTAGCCAAATATAAGAAAATTGTATTAACCATGACTAATCAAATTAAAACGTTGGTTTGTTTATTTAGTGCAATGAGTGCTTATCTCGAGGTGGCATATCATTCCAAGATTTAGGCGGTACCTCTTCCTAAAACCTAGACACATAGAATTCTGTTACAATTAAACGCATCTGCATAAAGCATCCTATTTGCTAATTATAATCTATCTGAAGAGATTAATAATGGTGTTCTTATTAAAACCCTAACTCATAGAGACTTTACCCACTTACTACTTAATGGCAATTTATATACTAGTAGTCCACTGTCCAAGTCTTTACCAATTAACTAAGAACGTACTCGTTGATCCCAGGTTTACTTGATGGTCCAGCTAAGCTCACTAATCTTAAGGCAAAGATAGGGCATTATTTGTGATCCTATTAATCTAGATATATAAATAACTATATGGAGAGCCATCCCGACATCTAGCTAACTTGGTCGGTATCACTATATCTAGTTAAATGATAGGCCACATACAAAAGCACGTAAACAAGTATAAATTGATAAACATAAACAAGCAATTAACGATAAATTAAACAGTCGATATAAACAAACCAAACATTTAAATCTTTATAACCATGGATAATACCCAAGGGTATTAGCCCTTAATCATTATGATCAATACAAAAGTAATAATTCAACCAAGGTAAACTAACCGAGTTAAACGAATGATACAAAAAATCGAACAATTACTAGAGTATAGGAGATTACAAAGTGTTTCCTATGGAATTAATAGCTTTGCTTGACCTCTTCTGCTCTTCTTGTCTTTTGAAAATTGATTTTTGTGGTTAAGGTATCGAAAATATGATCAAGCACACTGAAAACCAGTTTTTAGGTTTTCTATTTATACTGTCTGGAATTTGGTCGATATGGCGTATCGAGAGAGTTGGATACGGCGTATTAGGGGTTTCTTGGAGTAGCAACTGTTGGGAATTAAAAGTCTTCTTAATACTGTTAAATATTAATGCTTCTAGTCAATGATAAAAGATTAGTTTCAACTAGAGACATTAATGGTGATTGAAGACTTTATGTTGATTGAAGACTTTATGATGATTAAAGACTTTATGTTGATGAGAAGTTTAATTGAGGTGATTAATGTTGATTGGGGAGTTACAATTGATTGTGGAAAGTATTGAATACATTTGATTAATGTTGACCACATAGTTAGAAACATATTGAATACTTAATTATGGTATTCAATATGGTTGACTAGACATGTTAGTACCGCTGGTATTAGTTTGTACCGCTAGTACAAAATAGTTAGTACCGTTTAAGAGATATGTATGAGATATTTTAGGAAAAGATATGTACGCGTTTTGTAAGTTAGACATATGACCTCAAGAAATCTCATAGCAAAATCATATCTCAATAGTTAGTAATCTGTAATCATTCAAAGCAGATTAATAGAAGTTATTATTTAGTTCTTCATTGTTTTTCTTAGTACTTGTGTTAAGATTCCGCATTAACACATAGTATTCATAATCAGTGTTTCTATATAGTCAACTGTATTTATACATCTTGGCTATCATCCTTAATAGGCTGCATAGATCTATTCCTAAGAGGGACTCATAGGGACCACGTTCGATATCTTCAAGAATATTTTATTACTTTATATTAAATATGGCGTATACATGTCTCCTAGATATGGCGTATTAGACTTTGTATCTTCGTGGTTTCTTGTGAAGTGCAGGCACAGATATGGCGTATCTTCCTTGATGGATACGGCGTATAGGATGTCAGAGTCAGTTTCTTCATATTTCTTCGTTTAAGCTCCAGAATGCGTGCCTTTTAGCTAATCTTCACCAAGTACTCCATAATTACTACAATTCTCAAATATAAGCGATTAAGTACCAATTCTTGCAATAATTATACAAAATGAGTAATTTACATGGGATAAATGATGCTATAAAAGTTACGTTATTTGATGTCATCAAGTGGTTTGGAGTATGTTTGTTATATAGAGGGTTTGGTGTAAGATTTGGTATAAAAGTTCTTGGATTATATGAAGGATGCATTTTATCGTAAGGATCAAGATATTTGAAAAAAATAATAAGGATATAATCGGTCATCATAGTGTACACGGATCCACCAAAACAAGGTACGGATTTGGGTTTCCTAGATCCGTGGATCCGTAAGATGGTCGAGAATGATCAGAACGGGCTAAAGCATCCCAAAAACATAAAGAACATGCATTTTTAGCAACTAAAGCACAAATAACTGCAATAAGCATACATAATCCTCAAAATATCATAGTTTTACACATAGTAATAGCAAGCAACTGACAAATAATGACATCCTAGAATAGTAATTCATGATTCCTAATAGATAAACTACCATTGATTGACTAAGGCAATTCTTTATGAATATCCCTGATTATGTCATCGTGTAGGTGTTATTTATGTTTTCAAGTTTTAAATTTATATTTTGCCGACTTTACCTAAAACAACACTTTAACGGGCAGTATACCCGATCAAATAAAGTTTTATGGTAAGTAGGGTGTCGATCACTAAGAGCGAGAACTAATATTTTATTTTATCAATATTCTGGTTAACTAAATTAAGTTAATTTAAACTAGAGTAAATTCCAAAAATCGTCCATAAGGTTTTGCCAAATTGCATGTTTCGTCCCAAATAGTTTGAAAGTGCATAGATAGTCCCTAAAGTTTTGCCAAATTGCATGTTTCGTCCCTAAGTTTGTTTCCAAATTGCATGTTTTGTCCCTAAGGTTTTGACAAATTGCATGCTCCAGGGATGTTTTTTTGCAAAATAGTTTGATTTTGGGACTATCTATGCACTTTTAAACTATTTGGGATGAAACATGCAATTTGACAAAACCTTAAGGACGATTTTTGCAATTTACTCTTTAAACTATGTTAATTCTATTATATGTTAAACCTATGCTAAACCTATGTTAATTCGAATTCTAACGGATAAGGGGGGGTTTCAGTCTGAGAGACTAGAACAAGTTTTGTGGTAACTTAGATCAATTTAAAACACAATAACACATGCAAGCAGACTTACAAAAGATAAAAGAGCGATCTTTTAACATTCCGTATTTAAGGTCACTATTTATCCCGAGCTTATATTTAATTTCTAAATTTTATAGAATTTACTTTTATTATTTTTAGTTGTTTTTATTAAAAATGTCAATTTTAACTTATTCGCGAATTCCACTTTGGATATTATTCGTTTTATCGATCGAGAAATCAACAAATTCCATATTTTAGCCATGAGAGCATTATTAATTTTATTTAGTGTTTTTGGACTTTTTTTCCGTGTTCTTGCCGAAAACCGCGTTAAAAATCGTGTTTTTACAATTAAAAAAAAGTTAATTAGATATTTGGGCCTAAGAATTATGTAATCCAGAATTTAACAAAAAAACCCAACCAAGCCCACCCTTATAGGGAGGGCCGGTTATACAAACTCAACAAACGCCCTTTTTTATGGAAGGGAACTAGTATTTGATCCTATATATACATCTTATTAATACTCCCACTATTCCCATAAAACACATAAAAAAATCGTTCCTCTTCCTTTTCCCTCTCTGTGTTCGTCGAGCAGATCCAAACCCCCACCACCATCCTCTAAACTCCACCAAATCACTTCCATTTTCTTTAAAAACCTTCCTACTATAACCCTCAATCAACCCTCATCACTAAAAACCACCATGCATCAAGATATATGATTTCTTGATTTTTACAAGATTTTAATTCTTAGGGTTTTTCTTAATTAAATGCAAGAAGATCATTAAGGGTATAAAGTTAAGTGTTTTTGAACAACTTTGGTGAATCAAATCAAAATTTTAGTCTCTTTTGGGTCCTTGTGGTATTCGGCAAAGTCATCAAACCCACAAGGGTTTCATATTGTCGATTTTTCTTCTCTTTATTTAGCATTGTAAGCCTCTTAATTCTCTTTTTACATTGTTTGATTTTATATGTACTTGCATGTAGGTTGATTGTGTTTAAGAATCCATGGATTAGGATGCATGTTATGATTTTGGTGTTATTGGTAATTTTGATGATCTAATAGAAGAAATAGGTTAGTAGTAGGAGTTTTGCGATGTTTGAGTTGGTTTTGAAAGGTTTGAAAGTTAGCAGATTAGGTCAGAATGTTAGGCGTATAATTCGGCTGATTAGTGATGTTGTAAACTGAGATTTTGTTATCTAATATGATAGGCATCTTCCTAATGAATGTTTCGATATAAGAATCAAGGTATAACTCTTAAAAACGAATAAGATATGGTTATTAGAAATTTGGAAATCCAAGTCGTCAAATTCTGCACTTGTCATTTTTATGCAGAATTTTTAGTCACTTTGCGAGTACCATATCTTGGTCATACTAAAAGCTTATCTGGATTTTCCAGGGCCAAAAATTAAATTCATCGAACCTACTTTCTAATGGTTCAGGCCTCATTGATTTTCAATAAGTATAAGTTAGTCAAAAGTGAATTGCAAAACAAGTTGTCAAAACTGAGTTTTAGAGTCAGAATTTGGGCTGTAAATATGTAGTGAGCAGGCAGATCAAAACTTAATATTTTTCTACGAAATTCACACAGTAGCATCTTTATAATGTGTATGACCTTCCTGAATTTTTCTAGATTTTTCTGTATAGTTTAAAGGGGTTAGCTCATGACAAACTTTTGTAAAGTCCAGCAGACCCCATTTTAGGATAAGTTGCATTG
>BQNB010048304.1:8163-32428 GCA_026074375.1 Tanacetum coccineum | reverse complement strand
TAGTGCCAATAGTATCGGCTAGGGATGATTAGTGCCACAAACTACAAACCACATGGATGATTTTTGCAGTTTACTCTAATTGATATCTAATTATAAAAACTCTTTGGAAGTATTGTGTTAGTGTTTGAGAAAAATTGTGTTTAAAATGATCTTTGTAAAAAGAATATGTTTAAATGGTCTATACAAATAGGATATGAAAATCTTTAAGTGGTTTAATACATTTTATTTTATTATAAAAAGCTGGTTTAAAGTGATTCATAGTGGTTAGGTACGATACACCATTAGATAACTATCTCTAGATTTTTTTATGACAACCAGAATGAATTTTTTAAAGATTACATTTAAGACAATTTTATTATTATTTAAAATGATTTTTTTTTACTTAAAGTGACTTTCTTAATTTAAATTGATTTTTATAAAAACATTATTTAATTTGGTCTTTCGAGTAAAGTCGATAATTGGTATAAGAATTTTCGTCTTTCGTATTGATTTTTTAATATTTTTTTTATGTGTTCATTTGTCGTGGTACGTCTGTTGATTTTCTTTCATTGCATTTTCACTCGGTTTATATACGTATCCTTTTTTTCAAAAGATTCTTATGTCATTTGATCCACGTCTACTTGCATATGTGGAATCTCCTATATGCATTCTAGCCTTTGACTCGATATTAGTTTGTTATCCTATTCGATTGTTCGTAACCCTTGGAGTCCGTTGATACCGTTGAGTCGTGGAAGCTTTGATGTGCTTGTGGGAATGGACCGGTTGTCCAAGAGGAAGTTTGGGATAATATATTATGAGAAGGTGGTTAGGATACCGTTAGAAGGTGATGAGATACTTCGGGTTCATGGTGAACGTACTCAAGGAGTCGTGAAAACCTAAATGAACGTAAAGGTAGATGAACCCAAAATTGAGTTGATATATTCAGGTTCATACGAGATTTTATTAACGTTTTCCGAAAGACTTGTCGTCGAAAAGTGGAGTTCCGCATAGATTTGGTTCATGGAGCGACGTCAGTTGCGAAGTATCCATATCGTCTAGCACCCTTGGAAATGAAAGAATTGTCTGAGCAACTTCGAGAGTTGCAAGAAAAGGGTTTCATACGCACTTGACATTTTCGTAAGAGCTCAGTGTCGTTTGTTAAGAAGAGGAGCATGGAGTTCATTTGAAGTTAGTGTTGGAATTACTGAGGAAGAGAGAAGTGAATGCTAAGGTTACTAGTGTGAGGCAGTGAAAGTAATTGGAGTACCTACGACACCATCCGAAATATGATTATTCTTAGGATTGACAGGTTACTTACCTACGTTTCATCGCAAACTTTTCTAAGATTGTTAAACCCCATACTTCCCTAACTGAGAGGAATCAAAAGTATGAGTGGGGCGCAGAACGAGAAGATGCTTTCTAGACTTTGAAGAATGATTTGTGTGGCGCTTCGATTAATCGAATGTAGTGGTTGATGCGTTGAGTAGAAAGGAACGAGTGAAACCTAGACGTTTTCGAGCGATGGCTATGACCATTCAGTATGGAGTAAGAGGAATGATATTGGCAGCCCAAAGTGAGGCGTTCAAGCAAGAGAACGTACTCGCAGAAAGGCTTCATGGATTAGATTGACATATGGAAAAGAAGGAGGACGAGAGTTTGTACTTTATGGATCGTATATGAGTTCTGTTAGTAAGGAATGATGAGAATGGTAGTAATGAATGAGGCTCATACATCAAGGTACTTGGTACATCCGGGAGCAGATAAAACGTACTATAACCTTGGAGACATGTATTGGTAGCCACGTGTAAAAAAAGATATAGTTACCTATGTTAGCAATTGTTGGATCTGTTTAAGAGGTGAAAGCTGCGATGTCAAAGACTTTTGGCTTGCTGCAACAGCCTGAGATACTTGAGTGAAAATGAGATAGAATCACCATGGATTTTATCAGTAAATTTCCAAGGTCAAAGTAGTGAGTATGATGTGAATTGGGTGATGGTCGATAGACTGACTAAGTCGGCTCATTTTCTGGCTATAAGAGAAGACTATAGTACGGAAAGATTGGCAAAGATTTACATCGATGAAATAGTCGTGCAACATGAAGTTCATGTGTCGATTATTTCAGATTTAGATGGATGATTTACCTCGTGGTTTTGGCAGACGCTGCAGAAAGTGTTAGTGACGCGATTAGATTTGAGTACTGCTTAGCATCCTCAAGCGGATGGACAAAGTGAACGTATGATTTAGACTTTGGAGGATATAATGAGGGCATGTGTTATCGATTTTGGTGGTAGTTATCAATTGAGCATTCGGTGTGCTCCGTTTGAAGCTTTGTATGGTAGGAAATGTAGATCGCCTGTTATATGGGCAGAGATTGGAGGAAGTAGTTTGATTGGACCCGAGTTAGTTCAAGAAACAACTAATAAGGTAGTGTTGGTAAAGGAAAAGCCCAAAGCGGCAGGAGATCGTCAAAAGAGCTATGCTAATAATAGGCGCAACGTAGAGTTTGTGGTGGAGATAGGGTTATGCTAAAGTTCACCTGAAAGGTGATATTCGCTTTAGGAAATGGGTAATTAGCACCGAGGTATGTAGGGCCATGAGGAATCTGAAAGAATCGGTCCTGTAGCTTATCGGTTGAGATTTCATGAGGAATTGAGTGGTGTACATGACACATTTCACGTGTCGAACCTGAAGAAGTGTTAGGCGGATGCTAGCCTGCATGTACCATTGGAAGAGATCAAGGTTGATAAAACTTTTTGTTTTGTTGAGTACATGTAAGGATTATGGACGTGAAGTTAAGAGAGTTAAAATTGTAGCAGAATGGTGATCAGTTAGGGTCCATTTGGGGCTAGATGCGAGGTCTTTAGGACCTTCAAGTAAACGGAGTACCCGCACTTTGTTCGTTGGGTAATGGGATCATTGAGTGTTTTAGTTGATGTGGGCAGTAAGGTTTCTTGTAAGACCCTTAGTATGCCCTTAGATGTGTTTCGTGTGTTCTAGTTAAGTTAGTATATGAATAAAATTAAAGTGAGCGATTCTCAAAAAACATTAGGCTTGATAACAATTATAACTTGTTTCAAGACAGTTCTTGTTTATGAGTTGCAGAGATCGGGTTGTTAATGACTTTGTTGCGCAACTTAAGTTTTGACGAGTTTCCTCGAGACGGGCGAGGTTTTTAGGTAGGTTGGATGTTTCTTTGCGTGTGGAGCGGTTATGCTGCTATGCGTACACTTTGTGGCAGGCAAAGTTGTTAGCAGTAGAATTTATTGTGAAAGTAGTATGGAATTAAAAGGGTAACTTTGAAGTTACAATGATTATGGGAGGACTACTTGAAAGTAAGTATCCTCGATTAATTGTTTGGTTATGATTGAGTTGACCATTTTGGTTAATTACGGGGACGAGATTCCTAAGGAGGGGTTTACTGTGACAACCATGACTTAAGCATGTTAGTCAAACCGTTAGTGTTGACTGATGAATCTGTTATAATGTAATGGGTTTATGTGTTTTATGCGTTACTGTGGTTGTGTGAGAGTTGGTAATCACATCCCATTGAGGTGACTCGTCTCATTGGATTGGAATTGGTGATGGATTTGTGTTTAAGTTTCTTTTGTTCACATTTGGTGGCAAGAAATGACTTTTGTGGTTTTTTTTTTTTCGCGTTTTGCGTAATGTGTAAGTAATTATTAAGTATACGTATTTATGTGTTAGTAAAATTAGGTATGATAGGATTTGTGTTAGAATAAGAAAGAAATGAATTTCTATTTTTGTAAGTGAGGTTTAATAAAAATAATGAAAAGTTATTTTTTTTATTAGGACTTGTAATTTTCGTTTACGCAAAAGGTTTACTCAAATAAGCTTAGGTTTTTATAAAAACTTAAGGTAATACAAATAATTAAGTAATTAATAATTAATAAAAAAGAAAAAATAAGAAAGGATAAGGGTTCGGCGGTTTTGGGTTTTTAGGGGGAAAAAGGAAACGAATCTACTCTAATTAAAATTGTATAAGTTATTCTATCCTAAACCTTTTTGTACCTTTTAAAACCCAAACCCTTCCCCCCTTGTTTTTGATTGTTCCAGCCGAATTTTATCAAAGGAGGAAGAAGAAAAAATATTTTTTTCATGTTTGGTGATTTTTGTGTTTAAGATTCGAAGATTTAAGGTATAAATTATAATCCTTTGAGTTAATTATCATTAAAAACATGTAATAATTATTATGATGGTATTTAGGGTTCATAAACAACTGTAATTAATGATATAATTAACATGTTATAATGATTAGGGTTTAATTAGAAGCTTTCATATAGGTGTATTCCTTAGGGTTTAGATCGCGTTAGAACTTGATTTAGATTAGGGCAGAATTTAGGGCTGTGTTGTTTGGCTGTTATCACGATGATGGTAATAGCTTTTGTTAAGTTTCCGGTGTCTATGATGTAGCTCAGAGAGTCTAGTTTCCAGAACATCGATCCTTAAAAGTTTTTAATGTCGGGAAGTCATTCAATTGTTGGTTACGAGAAAAGTTGTCAAAGAAGTAAATTCAGGTCAGATTTAGGTCAGATTACGAGGTGTAAAACCCCCAGTTAAAATTTGAATTAGTATTAGCCAACCTACAGGAGTTTATTTCTATGTGTCTATTAAAAATCCCCTAAAGGAGAGCTTCTGATTTGGAGTCTAAGTATGGTTTTTAGGTCCAAACTTTTTAGTGTGCGATCAGATCCGAAACTGAGTAGTTAAAAGTTTGATTTTATTTGGGGCACTTAAGAGTGGAAATAAATTAGTGGAAAAATCATAGGGATAGTAAAAAAATGATATTGAACCTGTGATGTTTGGTAAAATTTATAAAGGTCAGTAGGTGTGGTTTGGAAAATGGTAAAGTGACACTAAAATTCTGCATTTTCGAGTAAATGGTAGAACTTTGAAAAAGTGTGTAAACGAATTGGTTAATGACGGGCATGGTGTCGGGGTGACCCATAAGGGTAATTAAAGACCCTAGACATCCATCATATGATTGTTACATGTGCTTAAGCTTTTGGCTTAGTAGCGTGTAACACGTGTTTGTTTTAATTGTTTAGTTTCGTGCAAGGATTTGGAATTTGCTTAAGCATCAAGTGAGTTTCATAGCCCCTTTTTCTTATGTTTTCTTGGGGTGAAAATGATTCTATGAGTACTAAATGTTTTAGTTACTATGATAATGTGTTTTAAATGTGGCATGGGCTATACGAGACTATTGTATGTTATGTGCTACTTGCTAATGTGATATGGATTGTTGTGCTTGAGCGTGACCGTCTCAAGGCATTGGTGGATTATTAGTAGTAAGCGTGGCCGTCTCATTGCTGTGGATTGTTAGTAGTGAGCGTGACCGTCTCATTGCTGTGGCTTGTTGATAGTGAGCGTGATCGTCTCATTGTTGTACATTTTGTTTCTATGTTTGTGATCATTGAGCGTGAACGCCTCAATGTGGATTGATGTGATTGCATGTTAGCTTGTATGATAGATTGTTGTATGTCCTGCTATGATATGTTTTACTTATCACAGTAATTGGATTTTCAAAGCGAGTTATTGGCGTGTCTTAAACCTATGACTCTCACCAACATTATGTTGACGTTTAAGCATCATTTTCAGGTGAGCATCATGGGAATAAGATAGAGGGAAGTGGCTATAAAGAGACCGTAGGATGTCATGGAGTTTATTGCTTTATTGTCTTGAATTTTGCATTGTTTGGATTATGGATAATTGTTGCATGTCTTTCTATTGGCGAGAACTTTCGTTTCATCAATAAAGACACCTTTTGGATTTTGGTTAGTTTTATGGGTATTGTTATGACACTTTGTGTCTATGATTTACTTATTTATTTCATATAGAATTCTCTGTATAGACGCCATTGTGTTGTGATGATATCCTTTCTTGTTACGCCTCGCGTTTCCGCCTTGGCGGGGTGTGACAGATTGGTATCAGAGCCTTTGGTTATAGAGAAGTAGGTGGTTGAGCCTAGACTATAACCTAGGGGTCCTTCATGTAGATGCATTTAGGGCTTAAGTGTTTAATGTTATAACTGCTATGTTTCCTCGCTATATTGCATAGCTTATATTTTCTTATTTTGCTAACTTGTCATCTTAGTTATTTTGTCTACCATTATCTGATATGATATATATTACTTTGTTTGAGTAACATATTTTATAATTGATGTCTAATTATAAAAACTCTTTGGAAGTATTGTGTTAGTGTTTGAGAAAAACTGTGTTTAAAATGATCTTTGTAAAAAGAATATGTTTAAATGGTCTATACAAATAGGATATGAAATTTTTTAAGTGGTTTAATAAATTTTATTTTATTATAAAAAGCTGCTTTAAAGTGATTCATAGTGGTAAGGTACGATATACCATTAGATAACCATCTCTAGATTTTTTATGACAACCAGAATGAATTTTATAAAGATTAAATTTAAGACAACTTTATTTATTATTTAAAACGATTTTTATACTTAAAGTGATTTTCTTAATTTAAATTGATTTTTATAAAAACATTATTTAATTTGGTTTTTCGAGTAATGTCGATAATTGGTATAAGAATTTCCGTCTTTCGTATTGATATTTTTTTTATGTGTTCATTTGTCGTGGTACGTCTGTTGATTTCTTTCGTTGCGTTTTCACTCGGTGCATATACGTATCATTTCTTTCAAAGGATTCTTATGTCATTTGATCCACGTCTACTTGCATATGTGGAATCTCCTATATGCATTCTAGCCTTTGACTCGATATTCGTTTGTTATCCTATTCGATTGTTCGTAACCCTTGGAGTTCGTTGATACCGTTGAGTCGTGGAAGCTTTGATGTGCTTGTGGGAATGGACCGGTTGTCCAAGAGGAAGTTTGGGATAGTATGTCATGGGAAGGTGGTTAGGATACCGTTGGAAGGTGATGAGATACTTCGGGTTCATGGTGAACGTACTCAAGGAGTCGTGAAAACCTTAATGAACACTAAGGTAGGTGAATCGAAATTGAGTGGTATTTCCGTCGTACGAGACTTTATTGACGTGTTTCCGGAAGACTTGTCAATGACCACCGCAATGACAAGTTGAGTTCCGCGTAGACTTAGTTCCTGGAGCGACGCCAGTCGCGAAGTCTCCATATCGTCTAGCACCTTTGGAAATGCAAGAATTGTCTGAACAACTTCAAGAGTTGCAAGACGAAGGTTTCATACGACCTAGTCATTTTCCGTGAGGAGCACCAGTGTTGTTTGTTAAGAAGAGGAGCATGGAGTTCATTTGAAGTTAGAGTTGGAATTACTGAGGAAGGAGAAGTTGTATGCTAAGGTTACTAGTGTGAGGCAGTGAAGAATTGGGAAGTACCTACGACACCATCCGAGATATGATTATTCTTAGGATTGGCAGGTTACTTACCTACGTTTCATCGCAAACTTTTCTAAGATTGTTAAACCCCTTACTTCCCTAACTTAGAGGAATCAGAAGTATGAGTAGGGCGCAGAACGAGAAGAGGCTTTCTAGACTTTGAGGAATGATTTGTGTGACGCTTCGATTAATCGAATGTAGTGGTTGATGCGTTGAGAAGAAATGGAGAGTGAAACTAAGACGAGTAAGAGCAATGTCCATGACTATCCAGTCAAGTGTTAAGGACAAGATATTGGCTACTTCAAGTGAGACGTCCAAGGTAGAGAACGCGCCAGCAGAAATGCTGCGTGACCTGGACCAACAAATGGAAAAGAGGGCAGATGATGGTTAGTACTTTATGGATTAAATTGTATAGTGAGTATGAGTATGAAATTCGCTACCATCCAGGTAAGGCAAATGTGGTGACTGATGCGTTAAGTAGGAAGGAACGAGTGAAACCTAGACGTGTTCGAGCGATGGCTATGATGAAAACTAAATAGCCTAAAGTGTGAGCTTTCAAGCATAGAACGTACACACAGAAAGTTACATGGTTTAGATCAACACAATGGAAAGGAAGAAGACGAGAGTTTGTATTTTATGGATCGTATGTAGGTTTCATTGGTAGGAAGTGAAATGGATGATGCCCATGCATCAAGGTAGTTGGTACATCCGGGAGTGGATAAGACGTACTATAACCTTGGAGACATGCATTGGTGGCCAGATAGAGAAGGATATAGCTATCTATGTTAGCAAATTTCGGACTTGTTTAAGAGGTGAAGGCTGCAATGTCAAAGACATTTGGCTTGCTGCAACAGCCTGAGATACTTGAGTGAAAATAAGATAGAATCACCATGGATTTTATTACTAAATTTCCAAGGTCAAAGTAGTGAGTATGATGTGATTTGGACGATGGATGCCGATAAACTGGACCCAGTTAGACTTATATTCTAGCTATACAGATAAGTTTCAAGTAGTGAAGTTGCAAGGATTTATATTGATGAGATAAAAGCAATTGAATGTGAATTTCTAGTGATGACCAACTCAGACTGAGATGGATGATTTACCCCGTGGTTTTGGCAAAAGCTGTAGAAGGTGTTAGAGACGTGATTGGGTTTGAGTACTGGGTAGCATCCTCAAGCGGATAGACAAAGTGAATGTATGATTTAGACTTTGGAAAATATAATAAGGGCATGTGTTATTGATTTTGGTGGTAGTTATCATTCGAGCATTTGGTGTGCTCCGTTGAAACTATTACTGGAAGGAAATGTAGGCGCTGATCCATGGACAGAGATTGAAGAGAGAGTTTGACTGGGCCAAGAGATAGTATAGATATGACAATAAGGATGGTATTGATAAAAATGAAAAGCTCAAATCGGCAAGAGATAGTCAAAAGACTATGCGGATAAGGGACAGTAAACCGTTAGAGTTTGAGGTTGGTGATAGAGTAACTATTAAAGGTTCGCCTGGAAGGGCGTAGTGCGCTCTTTGAAAGAAGGGTAAGTTGTCACCCAATACAAAAAGACCATTTTCGAGATCCTTGAAAGGTTCGGCCCCGTAGCTTATTGGTTAAGATTACCCAAGGAATTGAGTGGTGTACATGATACATTCCACGTATTAAATTTGAAGAAGTGTTTGGCGGATGCTAATCTGCATGTGCCATTAAATGAAATAAAAATCAACAAGACCTTACGTTTTTGTGAGGAACCCGTAGAGATTAATGGACCGTGAGATCAGAAATTTAAAGCGTAAGTAAGATTTCCTTTCTTGTGAAGAGTTCGTTGTAATTCAAAGCTGTGGTTCATCCCGAGTTTTACTTGGGAACGCGAGATAATATGAAGTCTAAGTATCCTCAGGTTATTTTGCTGATCCGTAGCTGTTGACGATTCGGCTATATAAATCCAGGATGAGATTTCCCTAAGAAGGGATAATGGTGACAACTGTGAATTGGAAGTTGTTTAAAAACTTAGATAAGGCTAAGAGTTCATTTTTATAAAATGTTTTATTTTTTAAAAATTTTACGTGTTTACAGTGTTGAGCTAATGTGAATTTATGTGGGACTAAGTGAGTTAATTATGTGGCTTGATATCAATTTGAGGTTGTTTGGGCATCTCATAGTTGAGTGTTTTTGAGGTTTGGTGATAAGTATTTCCATTTGTTCACGTGTGTGATAATGGATAATGAAATACAGTGTTTGCATGCATAGCTACGTCAATGGTTTGTAATTTATGTGATAAGCATTTTATGAGTAATGTGGCCATCTTTGAAAAGAAATAAGTGAGTGAAAATATAGAAGTTTGTAGCAAACTTTCTAAAAATAGAAAGTGGTTTGGTGAAATGAAAGTTATATTTAGAAAGTTTAGCATGTAGCGTAAGTATAAAGGTTTACTCAAATTAGCTTAGGTTTTTGTAAAAAATTAAGGTAATGATAATAATTAAGTAATTAATAATAAAAAAATAAAAAAAATACATATTCGGCCGACTAGGGGTTTAAAAAGGAAAAAAAAAAGAAAAACAAAGCCCAATTTGATTAAAACTCTAATTAGGAAAGTATTTAATCAATATATATATTATAATAAACCCCAAGCAACAAAATTTTACTCCCCATAGCAGCAATCGGTCGAACAAAAACAAGAAGAGAAGAGGAAAAAATTAGGGTTTGATCTTTTAAAGAGAATTCAAGGATTTAAGGTATGTAGGTTTCCAATTAGTTTGGTTATTGATTTAATTCATGTAACACATGTATATGATGGATCTAGGGTTTCTAATATTCTGTAAACTAAAGATAATATGCTAATTAGGTGCTTAGTAAATCATTTAGATCGCTTTGGTGGTACAATCTTTAGGGTTTAAATCGCGTTAGAACTATTAAGATTAGGGTAGAATTTAGGCTGTTTGTTCGGCTGTGTTATACTCATATGATGGGAATTAGCAATTGTCAAGTTTTCCGGTGTCTATGAAAGTATCTCAGATATCCTAGATTTCCATAACGTCAGGCCTCGAAAGTTTTTAATGTCGGAATGTCCGTCGACTTGTATGGTTACGAGAAAAGAGTCAAAACAGTATTACGGGACTGATTTAGGGAAATATTACGAGTGTAAAAACCCCACATAAATATTAGAATTTAGCTTCGGCCTTATACATGAGCTTAGTTCTATGTGCTATTAGAATCTCCCAAAGAAGAGCGTCTATTTGGAGTCCAAAGTATGCTTTTAGATCCAAACTTTTTAGTGTGCCAAACAGATCCAAAATGCGACAGTTTTTTGAAGTTTGAATTTTCTTAGGAGTACTTGTGCATGTTACTTGACACTAGCGAATAAAACTTGGGAATTCATAAGATAGTTATTATACTCTTAATGAATATAGTGATTGTTGTTTGAATTATGGAGGTCAGTAAGTATGGTTTTTGAGTAAGTTAAGTCGGTGTAAAACTCTACAGTTTTGAACAAATTGTTGACTACTAGTGAAACTTGGTAATGAAGTGGTTAAAGTTGGGCATGGTGTCGGGGTGAACCGTGAGGGTAACTAAACATCTTATACATCCATCATATGATTGTTACATGTGCTTAATATTTTGGCTTAGTAGCGTGTAACGCGTGTTTTGGTTTTGTTGCCTTAGGTTTCGTGCAAGGATTTGGAATATATTTAAGCATCATGAGTTTTCATAACCCCAAAATTCTTATGATTTATTAGGGCGAGAAATATGCAAAGTGTTTGGAAAATGTTTTTGATTACTATGATAAAGTGTTGTCAAAGATGCATTGACCAATTCGTGACTAATGTATGTTGTGTGCATGAGCATGTTTTTTGATGTGATATTGAGAATTGTAAACTAAGTTAGGCGATCACCTGCGGGTAACCATGGCCTGTTTTGTGAGAAGGAACAGTGGCCTAGCGCCAAGCTGGTTACTTTGTATAGAATCCACGGATCGGGGCAAAAAGGGTACCACACATGACCTTTGGTACGATAGAGACGTCTATATAAATTAGTTACTGGAACACGAGTAATTAGGATTGTAGTAGGATTGGATTGTATTGGGCTTGGTTAAGCATTGCTACCTGTAATGGAAAGTACATTTATTGCCATGCAATGTTTTCCTTTATTATCACAGTAAGCTGTAGTTTGGATTTATATCGTTGTCTAAAAACCTACGACTCTCACCAACTTTATGTTGACGTTTTTAAGCATCATTTTCAAGTGAGTATCATGATGATAAGAAGGATGTTAGGAAGAGTGGCTAGAGAGACCCTAGGCATTGCTTGTGGAGTTGTCTTTTCTAGTCTTTTCATTTATGACAATTGTTTTTGCTGATACATGTATGTTGGAGATTGGCTAGTATTTGGATTTTTTTTGTTTCGTGTATGACCATTACTTATAATAGTCAAGACTCCCTCTATCTCGTATTGGGGTCATGTCATGACACATAGTGTCCATTTGATTATTTCCTTCATTAGTTTCTTTTAAGTAGACACCATTGTGTAGAGATGAAACCATGATGTTAGGCCCTATGTTTTCGCCTAGGCGGGGTGTGACATGTGTGCCGTGGGACGAACCAAGAAAAAGAAGAGAGAAGACAAAGATTTTCTAGAGAGCAATTAAATGGTGATTAAGGGTTCAATTCAATAGTTAATCTTTATAAATGATCCTCCAAGTAAGTAATCTCATATCTTGAGTCTAATTAGAGAATTAAAGAATAAGGTTCTTGAAACCCAAATTAAGGGTTTGGGATAATAGTTTCTAAGACAATAATTAAAGTGTTTATGATATTGGGTTTAAGGTTAATTCATAATTTTAGTTGATATTGGGTAAATAAAAGGTTTCATCATATGATCAAAGTATGATCATATGATGTTAAGTAATGAATGAGAGTGTATTAAGTTCATATAACCCTTACAATCTATTATTTAGTAAAATTAAATGGTTAATGGTTATGGTTAGGAAGCAAGGATGATGATGACCTTATTAAGAATTAGCTTGGAATGAGGTAAGTAACTTGATATAACATGTGTTATATATATGTTTTATCATATTATGTTGTGATTGAATGTATTAAGAGTATAGGAACCTTGATTAGATTGGACATAAGCTAGAGGTTTGGTGATTAGATATATAAGTGTTAGTCTAATGGCATTAGACTAACTAAGGTATGTACTTTGTGTTGTATTAAAGATGTATGATTAGTATGAATCATTGTTATGTTATGGTTAGAATGTATGTGATAGTTGTTATGGTGCTAATGAATGATATGCGAGTTTGGATAGACTATTCGTCATATGGACTATGTTTGGATGTTATGTTGATAATGTGATGATATATATATGATTATATGTAATATATTGGGTTACTTACTAAGCGTAATGCTTATGGTTTAGATGCTTAATGTTTTGTAGGTTCAAAGCCATGAAGTTAAGGCCTTGGTGAAGGCTTAGGATTTGGGCGTGGGTTGAAGGTATTGGTTATGTGTTTGAATGTGGTAGTGGATGCCGAGCTCAATCAACATTGAACCCCTATTAGGTTGTCGAGTCATGGTATTCATGTAGTGCAAATGAGTCGTAAAATGATATATAAACGTTTTTGTTGAATGGTCAAGTGCAAGTCTTAGTTTTGAAAGTAATGGTTTTGGTAATATGTTAATTGAAAGCAGGGTAAAAACTAGTGTTTGGTAACCCTCAAGGAGTATGTGTATCATAGGTCATTTAGACACAAATATTTATGGAATATAATGTTTTTATATGTAAGATTTCAGGAAGGTCTTATAATGTTTCGGATCGATGTAATTGAGTCTTGAGTAGAAAGGGGTCTCTTGGGGGGTAAAATAACCTTCTGTAGTGGCGTAATCTTTTGTTTACGCCGTAACAAAAAGGGTGAATAGAGTTTACGGGTTAACCATAAAGGTTACGGCGTAACCTCATGTCAGATAAGGTTTTTGTCAATTTTGTTTTTGTCGTAAAATGCAAACCGTAAGGAGTTAGAATGAGTTCTTTATATCGTGTAAGGCTATGAGTCTTAATTTATGATAATGAAACTTTAAAGGGTGTAATTGTAATGTATTTTAAAAATTATATAAAGGAATGACACAAGGTCATTCCCGATCAGACGTTTCCTTAAAAGTTTTCGTTTCCGGGTCAAATTTCGAGTATGGAAAGGTGCGTTTCAACTTGGTATCAGAGCTTCAGTCTAAGAGAAGTAGGTTTCCACCATAGGATGCCTAAACTTAGACCACTTATAGATGCATTGCCGTAATATTAAGTAATGAAGAATACGAATGCTTTAGTTATAAGGTAGTTAAGTGCTTGCGGCGAATAGAATGATAATGTTTCGATATTAATGATTATGAAATGTGATATATATGTTATTTTTCCATAGACTTAAAGGATTATGAATGCGGCTAAGAATGTGAAACACTTATCGAAAAAGTGTTAAGTTTGGAAATATATGTTTGTGTAATGTAAAGTAAAGTCTATGGTAGATTATTTGAATATATAAGTAACGTAAGATGTATATGATGGTATGAGTTAAGAAGTGCTTGATGCTAAGATAAATGCATAGTATTGCATTTTAATAAGTAATAATGAAAGTATGTAAGTATGAGTTAGATAATGTAAAGATGCTTGAATTATGAAAAAGTCGTTTAATGAAGAAGTATTGTATTAAGTGTAAGTGCTTATATGAATTACTAATAAAAGTTGAAGTATGATAAGTCGTGTAATGTAAAGGACATGATAAAGTATTATGTAATGGTATGATATGATTAAGTATGAGACGTATAAGAATGAATAAAGAACGAAATCAACCTCGTTGATATATGAAAGAGGTGTATGATAAGTAAAATGAATAAATAAGTATATCTTAAGGTAAATTAAATGAACAAATGATAAAGAATGAGGCTAATATACATAAAAAGTTTAAATGAATTAAAAGAAAGTGTTGGTATATCTTGATCATGAGGTCAACGTGGAGTTGACGAGAGAATGATAAATTTAATGTCAAAATGTATACGTATATGTAATATTGAGGATGATAAGAGTCATTGAATATCGCGTAAGAAAATGAAAGAAGATAAAATGTGGAGTAGAATGACTTAAAGCAATGAAAGTAGAAATGAAGAGTATATGATTAGAAAGGTATGTAGATGATGAAAAGGATAAAGAATGATAAATTTAAATTTAACTTGGATCCAATAATTAATGTAATGGTATCCTTCGGGATAGCCTAATGTGATGGTATCCTTCGGGATAGCTTAATGTAATGGTATCTTTCGGGATAGCCTAAGAATGTTAATGATGCCACAAGGGTATTGATAATGGGCAAATTCCTTACGGGGAGAAAGCCAAGTTAAGAAGATTGAATCCAAAACTATAAAAGATGATATTAAAATTGAATGCATAATTGAAAGGAGATAAATGGAAAGTAATAAAGATTTAAGCATGCTTGAGTGTTATAATAGAAGCATATAAGTAGGATGGTTTATAATCTCCTTATTAAAATGGATTGAGACGCCTCTTCATTTAAATAAAGAAATTGTGAATCACCGAACCATAAGTATATATTTCGTTGTTTGCATTGATTGGGACGCTTCTCAATGTAAATAAAGAAGTATAGATAAGTGGGCTTATGTGTTCTCGGCATAATATGATAGGAATTAAGGAAGTAAGAAATGGGAGTCTAAAAGTAATTAGATATCATAGGAATTAAGATAAGAAAAATAAGAAGTTGAGTGCAACCTTTAGAAGAGACCTTAGGGAGAAGACTAGGTTTAAAACGTTAAGAGTATAGGATTAAGAGTAAAAGTTGAATTGATGTTATAATATGCCTTATGGCATTGCTTTAATGTAAGTAGTGGCTATGGTGGTTGCTAGGTTGTATTAGCATTCTTACGTAAAATGTGAAAGTATTGGTTAAAGTTTGAAATTATGAAGACAAAGGTATTTAATTTCCAAGCGACTTATAGTCTTTGGTGGAAAAGTTACTAAAAGAAGGAACGAAAGCAAAGTGTAATAATGGGAATGATAAAAAGAAGGTCAAAATGATCACGTTAAATAAGAGAGTATAAACTAATGTTGGTTAATGATAAGTTGAGATAATAAAATTTCTCAAGTAACATGTAGTTCTTAATGAAAATTTAGAAAAGAAATGAATGTGAATGTAGGGATATAGATCAAAAGTTACTAAAATGAAGTAATCGAAAAGGATAAATGTTACTTAGATGATGTTGGTCAATAAGAAAAGCGTAAATATGATAGAAATGAATGTGAAATAGAACGGGTTAAGGATAGTGAAGGGTATTATGGAATGGCTAGAGTTACAAAACCATGTAGGTTGATGCAACTAGTTAAGTTTATGTATGAAAATGCTAAAATGAAATTAGGAATGAAATGTGACCAAGTTATGGTCAATATTAGACGAAGAGATTTCGAGGACGAAATCTAAATAAGGGGGATAATATTGTAACACCCCAAAACCGGCTTTTAAGTATTTATTTATGATAATGCCCTAGAATGAGTTTGACTAAGACTTTTGTAAGTTTAAAGACGTTACGTAATTGACTAGTCAACCCGATAGTCAAACCATAAGTCAATATAATGTTATGTAAATGGGTTTAGAGAGTTAATGTGTCACATTTATAAAAGAATAAAGTTAAGGGACTAAGATTGCCAAGTCATAAATGTGCTATATAAGTTAATATGGCTAAATTAGGAGAAAAGAGACTTAAAGGACCTAATTTTCCAAAGGGTCAAAGTGATGGTTGTTTTATAGTTAGAAGTTCTAACACATTCCAGACAATTCTTATTTGTGCTTGTGTTTGGTGTGTGTCGAGCCAGGAAAAGAAAAAGAGGGAAGAACCATGTAAGATTGATGATGAATTTATGAGGTATCAATGCCATAATCTAAGGGTTACGTATTAGCTCACACAAGTAAGTAATCTCATATCTTTAGTTTAATTGAACAATTAAGAGTTAAGGTTCATAGACCCAATTTGGGGGTTTTGGTTAAGTATGTTTATAAATTAAGAATCAAGATGTTTAATGATATGGGTTAAGGTTAATTGAAGATTTAATGAAAAGAAATTAGGGTTTTACATCATATGATCAATAAATGATCATATGATGATTAAGAATGAAATTGGGAAGTCATGGGTTGTATAACCCATATTAAGATGTCTTTTTAATATGTATAATTGTGATTAGGAAGTATAGCACGAAATGGTGATGATTATGTTCTTGATATCCTTGGCTTGGATTCAAGGTAAGTAAATGACTATACAAGAAGTTATATTGATTTTATTATGTTTGTGTGATGTATTATGTGTTAAGGCAATAAGAGGACTAAGACTATGTATTTGATTAAGAAGATGAGTTTATGGATTTACTAGCCAAATGAGTTAAGTATTGCTGATGTGCCTCGATGATAGTATTCTTGGAATGAAGGTGATTAGTATTGTTGTGAACTAATAAGGTATGTAAGTTTATGTTTTATGGATGAATGATGAGCTTAAATGATATGTTGTGAATGTGTTAAATGATATATGATGACTTGTATCGTCCTTTACTTACTAAGCGAAAGCTTACGTAATTAAGTTGCAATCTTTTATAGGTTCAAAGAAATGAAGGTAAGGCCTTGGTGAAGGTTAGGATTTAGGCACGGGTTGAAGGTTTTGATTATGCGTATATATGTGATAATAGATGTCGATCTCAATCAACATTGAACCCCCAAAGTGTCTTAATGGTTGGTAAATGTTAAAGTCATGTGTCAATGTCTTTTATATTGGTTTTGTATGTGCAAGGATGAAAATGAGTCAATGGTAAATGTAAACGGGTCAAAATGGGGCGTTTGGTAACCCCATGAAGAATATGATTTTTGGTCATTTAGACCACATATGATTATGATAATGTTGTATTATAACATAATAATGATTTCTGGAAGGTTTTATGAGTTTTCAGATCAAGACAGTCAAGTTGGGAAAAAGGGAACTTTCTGTAGTGGCGTAATCTTTTGTTTACGCCGTAACATCTTGGGTGGAAAGAGTTTACGCCGTAACCCCTAGTGGAGGTTACGCCGTAACCTCATATCAGATAAGCTTTTTGTCAATTTTGTTTTGGACGTAAAAACCAAACCGTAAAGAGTTAGAATGAGTTCTTTATATCGTTGTAAAGCTTATAGAGTCTACTTTATGATAATGGAACTTTAAAGGGTCTAAGTGAAAGGTATTTTAAAAAGTATATTAAGGAATGACACAAGGTCATTCCCGGTCATACGTTTCCACAAAAGTTTTTGATTCTGGGTCAAATTTTGAGTCTGAAAAGGGGCGTTTCAGTTTTTTTGGTGGAATAACTGTAAGCTTAGTATAAGAAGATTTGTTATGTCCTTTTTCAAAACAATTTTGACATGTCATATCAACACCAACCCTAGAAACTCTATTTGGAAATTATCTTTCATGAGGGGCTCTTATTCTTTGTTTCCTAGGCATGCCTGTCATTTTTCTTGGTTTTGGTGGTAAGACAGTAGAATACATACTACTATCTGGCCAAAAAGTCATCCCACCAATAGGAGTCAAGTATTGATGATATTCTTTATAATAAGCATCTTTTCTAAAACAAGTTGGGATGTAATCTTTAGGCCTCTTGTTTAATTTAAAGATCGTAGCAATAAAATGAGAACATGTCAAACCTGCAAGTTGCCGCATTTTGCATGTGCAGGTTCTCTTATGCTCACCAACTCTGAATGCTTCACTTCCATTCCTAACCTGAAAGAGGTTTCCTCCAGCAGGAATAACATGCCAAAACCTACATTTTATAAAACTAAATTAGAAAAGTACTACCGATATAATTAAAACAGTTTAATAATTTAAGTTTTCATACCAGTGTTTATCCTTGTTTAGCTCCAACCTTTTTTGAATATTAGGACAAATGTATCTAGTCCATTTTTCAAAGATTCGTCTCATGGTATTCAACATTTCCATCACTCATTGATTCCAACATGGTAATCAAAGAGATTACATAGAATGATGTTTCTATAACCATCATCTTACCATAACATCTGAATGGACACTTAAAATGCTCATCTCTACTAGCACTAGGATATTTGTTGCCTTTCCTTTGCTTCCCTTTTGAAATGTCTTTTAGCTTCTCAGGTCTCAACCCACATCTTGCAATAACCTGTGCTTTTGAACTTCTATAGAACCACAAGGAAAACTCATTTGCAAGAGAGTAGTAGGTTAGGCATTCCTTTAATTGATCAACATCAACATACTTTTCACCAACCTGTAATCAAGATAGTTAGATTTCCATATTAAGTAATTAGAACTATTAAACTGTTACATTGATTTAACAATGCCTTTAGTTTTCTCATTTTCCAATGTGTTTGCTCATCATGAATTAGAAACTTCTCATTGCTTTGATCATTTTCCAGTATTGTAAAAGGATCTGTCAAACCACCACCCTTATCTCTCAACTGATGCATCAATTTGTCCATATACTCCTCATGCTCTATCATAGTATCACTCTCACTAACATCATACACCCTATTAGGTCTAGAACATCTAGCCACTGGTGTGCTTGAATTTTTGTTAAGGGTGTTTGGTTTTGTTTTTAATAAAAGTGTCTTTCAAAAAAAAGATATAAGCTCATCCTCACCCTCAGACAGATAATCTATAGATTTGTCAGAGTGTTCACTTTCAGAGTCTGTATTACCCTTATACATTTCTTCTAATTCTACACTACCTTTAAACCTTTGTTCAATATCAATGTCACTATCAGAATCATCATCCTCACTAAAAGTATGGTTTACATTCTCCCCAATAACAATACCACTATTCCTACTCCTAACAGACTTTCTACTAGCTTTCCTTTTATCTACCATTATCCCTTTACCCTTGTCAGCTAACCCTTTACCCTTGTCAACTACACTAGTCACACTTATGTCATCATCACAAGATTTACTAGCCATAGCTACTTCCTCCTCAGCCTAACTAACTAACTCTTCTACACTCATATTACCATCATCTTTTGTAATAGTTTTCCTTCTAGACTTAACTTCATCCCCAGACCCATAAAAACACAAATTCTCAACATAAAAGGGGGCTAAGTCCTGAGGGCCATTTATTATGTACACATCTATTTGCCATATGAATGAGCATAGTCATACATAGCTACTAAATCCATTTCATTCTCTATTATTTTCAAAACTACATCAGGTTCACACTGAGGTAGTTTAAAGAACATTTCATACAGGATAATAGACTGTGTTTCTTCTCTTAGAAATTCACGTGCAGTTGCTAAGTCTATGTTCATTATCCTTATCAACTCACCAGTGATAAACAAGACCATTTTCATACCTTAGTGGCATGAAGTTGAATGCACCATCGTAGTGCACATCAAATATTATAAATGGAGAACTAGTTGGTGCCATACTGTAATTTAAATAAAAAAATTATTAGATTATTATTATAATAAAAAAACCCTAACAGAAATACATAAAAACAACAAATTAAAGACAAATCAAAGTAGGGACATGTATACTTTAAGATGATGCACCTTTTGCACCAACTAGTTTTGGTTCAACTCAGAGCACGAAGTACAATTGTCTAGAATCAAATTTAGGGTTTATGTGAAATGGATTTGTCTGTGTCGGGTGTTTGGGGAAAGTGGGGGACCAGTGGGGAGTGGGGGGAGATATTAAAGTTTTATATGTAAATGGAAATCTATAGTGGCAGTGTGTGGACAATATGATGTGGCAAAAAATATGACTTGGCATGTCCAACTGGGTTTCTTAACCGGTTACCAGTTGTGTAGGTAATCGGCTACACACAATAGTTGAAATTCAAAAGTTAAATGATTTTATAGGGAAAAAAGTTAACTACACAACTTTATGAAAAGTGGTAAGTTGGCTACATTTTTATGCAATTTGCCCTAAGTACTAATGTTCTTTGAGGACTTCCATGCTTCCTTCATTGAACTCACATTTAAAGTGTTCTTGAACCAAGTAGAGGTAAGTTTGAGCTCGAGCCAAGTAGAATTTAAAGAAATGTGTTTTCTAATTTTTATTGCTTAGCTCGAGCATTGCTGTAGAAACAAAGCATTCTAGCACTAGACGAGGCAATTGTTTCCATTAATTCAAAGACTGATAACGTGATGCAGAAGATGATTAAAGAAGAAACAATCTAATGTACTATAACCATAGCTCATCGGATACCAACCATTGGTTACAGTGGTCTAATGCTTGTTCTTGATCAAGGTAACAACATTTTCACATCAAATTATTTTATACTTTACAATACATAGAATTCAAATATTTTTTATTATGAAATCCAGGTAAAGTTATTGAGTATGATTCTCCAGCAATGTTGCAACGCGATGGTTCTTCTGCATTTTCAAAGTTGGTAAATGAATTCTTATCGAGATCAGTTGCATAGATGGTTAAGGAATTTAGATTTAATTATACATTTTAAGATTAGTGCTAAGTTGAGTGGGAAATCACGATATAACTTCGGGTCAAGGTATGGAATAGATCAACATAAACTTATATGAACCATGTTGACATACAGGTGGTGTTGATAGAATAAGATCCTTGTCGAGCTTTTATCAAGGTATTCAAGTCTTAATCGAGTTTTTTTAAAGCACGCCTCAAATTAAATTCCCAAAAACTTAGACGAGCCAATTGGTAATTTCTTTAAGTCTGAGTCCCCTTGCACTAGAATCACTTTGATATATTCACAGACATTCATCATAAATCCCCGCTGTTATATGCAAGCTATGATAATGTTCATATCTCGCATCATCAGGTTGGGGGATTTCCTTAAATACCTCCTTGGATAAATCAAGAGAAATAATCAAAGAATTCATGGGTGGATTTAGAGGATACATAGCCCAGTGAAGTGCCTCATTGCATAAAGTACAGAGTCTACGAGAAATAAAACATCTATAGTTCACATGTCCGATATGTTTCCAAACATTTGATTTCATAGACAACACCTGGAAAGATGTATGATGTTCTTCATCATCGAAGACCCCTAATACAACCTTATAATCATCCGTTAGTGAATCATACCCAAAACCCCAACACAAAAGCTCCTTAACATAAGGCACGTTAAATATTTTCTCTCTCTAGTCTATGGATTGGGTACTATAATTTCATTACCAGAAAAACTATTGATACATACAAGGCCATGCGCAAAACCAACAATATAGTGTTTTAGATCTTTCCTAAACATGTAATATGGAAAAACTGCCCTCTTGAGAACACCTAAGCCTTATCATTATTTGATGCACTTACGCTTCGATTTGGTTTAATGAACAGTGTTGATTATTAAAGGAAGAATTTCCATGACTTAGTGCACCCACACTTTTCCCCCCCCCCCCCCCGCACTTCATCTAAGAAGAATTCACCACATACAATCAAATGAAGTCATTCCTCATACATCTCATTATGTATACCTCTGTCCTTAAAGCTGGTTAATAATCTTCTACTAATATAAAACACGACTATATATCCTTCAAAGTCGTCATCAAATTCACACTAAAAAGTACTTTAAAATCAATCAAGCCCTCAAAGGAAAACTGTTTCTAGTCCCTCTTATCAGTTATGATTTTAACAATCACATTATATGGATCACTGATTAAACAACATTAACCACTAAAAAATTAATCAACAAATTAGTTAGAGCAAATGGCATAGAGAGAAACTACTAACTATGTTTGTTTTATCAGCTAAAAAGAAAAACTCAGCCAGATATTTTAAAGAAACACAAACAAACAATCATAAACAGAAATGAAAGTTAAGAAAAAGAAAGAAAAAAACAGATAACTTCTTTTCTCTCGGACCCGTTTTATAGAGTTTTTTAATTTTCTTTCTGGTAGGGTTCCTTTTATGTTAAAGAAACACAAACAAAACAATCATGAAACAAAGGTTAAGAACGATAACTCTTCTCTCGACCTCGTTTTATAGTTTTTCTTTGTAGGGTTCCTTTGAGTTTGTCGGGCCACAAGTAAACCCAACACCTTTAGTCCAAAGACTTCGAGGCTTAGGTTGGAGTTTTATGTTAAGTAGGAGGATGTTTTACGTTGTGCATTGGGACGGGATTTTTACTTTAACCAGTTTGTATTGTAATTTTTTTGGTGAATAGGTAAACTTTATTAATTAATAAAACTGGCTTACATCAAATTCATGAGGATTTAGACAGCTCCTAAACCTCAAAGACAAAACAAAGACAATACACGCTATACATCAAACAATACTAAAGCCACTAGAACATCTCTGACAACAAACATTTACCTTAGACAAAACTAACTTCCATTCCTCTGCCAATGAATCCAAACCACCAAAACAATTCCAAATAGATTTCATTCACAGAATAGTTTACCATTTTCACCAATACCATAGTCTCATGACTACATTTCCTACCTCATTACACTCCAGAGACATTCAACCTGCAACCATAATATCAAAGGAGATACATGAGGTAGGCATCATCATGAAGACTATAGCACCCATTCACTTAAGAGAGGGGCTATACCCAACAATGCTACATTTCCTAGACATTAATCTAACACAACCATTCAGTAGCACACCCTCACTGAATAATTATGCAGAAAAAGAGGTGCAGGCATCACAAAGTTAGGGAACACGTACCCTTTCTTAAACCAACCTAACCTCCTTTAGTATTGCATTGGGTGGACCAAGAAGCTTTATCTTTCATAGCTCTCTATTTCACCCAGTATACAATACACACCCAGACCAAATGCCCTTCACATTAGAAGACCTACCTTATGGTACATTTTACTGAGTAGCACTCCAACCTGACCCATAAAAGGCTAACAGTCCCTCCCTAGGCCAACTGATAAACCAATTAGAGTCAAGAGGGAAGAAACTACCCAGAAAAACTCCAACTTACAAGAATTATTCCATTGTATTGGTCTGCATAAGAAGTAACAGAACTTCAATAATAAGAACTGAAAACTTCAAAAAGAAAACAAGGCATAACTTCCTTCCAAACATAACCCTAAAGAACCAAAACTAACCAACATTCCATTCAAACAACTACCGTCCAAATAACTTCTACCTCTACCTAAATTAAATTTTTTATGATAAAAGCTTTTCTTATTAAGATCCACTGCAAATCCCCTAACCTCAGCAAGAGAAAGAACACTAACAATTCTTAAAAAACGGATCATTATATCTAACATGTTCATCAACAACATCATCAATACAACTGCATACAACAGAACCACTAGTTCTTTCTCTCTCTTTCTGTTCTCCTTTTGGAATAGCCTCTTATTTCTTTCTTGCCAAATATGGTACACAACATATGATAGCAATAATATTTGCAGGACTCTCCATATATTATTCTTAAAAGGTTTAGCAGCAATCCAATCAATTACATTCAGCATAGACCCAGTATTATGCATTTTCCCTTTTATTTTCATCCCGTCCCAAATAATAGATGCATAAGCACACTTGAAAAATAAGTAATCATGACTGTCCTCACAAGTAGAACATAAAGGACATTTGTAGTCAGTCCCATGGCTCCATTTCATGATTCTATCTTGAGTCATTAGTTTCCCTTGAATAGCTACTAAAGAATAAAAGCTTGTTTGGGATTAAATTGTAAAAACCATACCACATTATACCAGTGGACGTTTGGACACTTTTCTCTAATGCTACACTAAGCTATTTTGGTAGTAAATACCACCTACTTTTGATCATAATTAACCCAATAGGCTTTATCCTTCATTTGATTATCATTTATTAGAACAATAATTTGGAATACTTTAGGAAATAGTTTTTCCCATTCTTTAGGCCACTTCCAAACACCTTCATGAATCATCTCTGCAATTTTGGCATCATCATCAAGTCTAGCATCATATAAATCCCTTTTTGAAATAAATCTGAAGGACCTATATCACACCACTT
>BQNB010048303.1:0-42633 GCA_026074375.1 Tanacetum coccineum | reverse complement strand
TCTTAAGACCTCTTAGGATCTATTAGAGAAAATTATTGCTTCAATGTAAGGGTGATAGAGGAGGAAGTGGGGGATGAAGAAAAATGAAGTGTTATGGTCCCTATTTATAGTCGAACTACCCTTAAGGCTTAAGGTAATCTTGTAATCTGAGATAATACATGTGTATAAGCTAGGTAGGGATGTGGAGAAGCTAGTGTATGAGTTGTATAAGCTAGGAACTAGATATGGTGAGGTGTTTTGGTCTTGGTATGCCGCGGCTACAAAGGAAGGAACAAGAGAGCATGTGATCAATTTTTAACTATATAAGATGAAGATATTTGAAGAGAGGTGCTTGTAAGCAGCTAGGGAGGTAAGGTTCTTGTCATTGAGGTGCTTGGTTGCAAGAAAAACTTTCAAAATGGGTCACTTTGCAAAGGTTTTTGATTTCGGGTGCATTAGGGCTCAATTAGGGTTTTCAAGCTTGGATTTCGTGTACATTGTTGTTAATATGGTGAAATAATGATGGAATGTGATTGATAATGTTGTAATTTATGTTATTATAACTTATTTGAGAGTTGGTTTGGGTTTACAATGGATAAAAATCAAGAAACGGGTCATGATTTAGAAACTAGCTCGGTTTTAGGGTTTAGGGTTTTGAGTGTAAAAAGATGTATGAAAGTTTATGAATAGAATAATTAGGGTTTACACATTGTATATTGAGTGTAGTAGCTTGTACACAAGTGGTGGTGAAGAGATTAGAATGAAAACGGAGGTAAAACGGCTATTTTGGAGATCATACTTAATGACTTGTATATTGAGCTTTTAAGGACTTGTACTTTGATTTGAAGAGATTTTATATTTCAAATGAGATGTTATATTACTTGTACATATGCTTTAGTAGCTTGTGCATTCACTTTAGATGTTAATCCTTCATGGAATTAGGGTTTAAAGGCATACGATAACGGTTTAAAGCCCGTTTTGATATAACGTTGCGAATGGTACATTATAGGAATAATGTACTTTGTAAAAATGATATTATGATATTGACTTGATATATTATGATGATTGCTTGACATATATGAAGATAGGATTGCCATATGTAGGTTGCCTGAGCCCGTTAACTTTAGTTATGCAAGAAATGTTGTACATCGAGATATTGGCAAAGTAAGTAATGTAATAAAGCGAAAAATTTCCCTGAAAAAGGTGAGTTCATATATAATTGATAGATTGTACATCATCTAACTTAATAGATGGATATTTACATTTATGAAAATTACGGGTTGTTATAGTCCCCCATCCTTACAGAAATCTCGTCCCGAGATTTAATTGAATTTCGAAGAGATGATTGAAAACAGATGAGGATATTTAGCACGAATTTTATCTTCGCGTTCCCATGTAAACTCTGGTCGCACTTTTAGAGTTTCATCGCACTTTGATTATAGGAATACGACTTCGCTTAAGTTGCTTGATTTCACGATCCATAATTTCCACTGGTCCTTCTACAAAGTTGAGTTTGTCGTCGAGTTAAAGTTCTTTTATTGGAATGATGAAAGATTCATCGGATAAGCATTTCTTGAGATTAGAAATGTGGATACTACTAAGCTTTTTAGGAAGCTCTAGTTTGTACGCCACTGGGTCAATTCGTTCAAGAATTTTGAATGGTCCAATGTATCGGGGATTAAGCTTTCCTCGTTTTCCGAATCGAAAGATATCTTTGCGAGGTGATGCTTTCAACATAACACGATTGCCAACTTGAAGTTCTAAAGGCTTTCGCCTCACATTGGCGTAACTTCTTTGTCGATGCAGCTTGCAAGTGTTGACGAATTTGCATACAGCATGCATGCGTGATGGATTTGTACGATCTTTTAGTGGTTTCTTGAATTATTTTTGGTCCCTAAGTTGAGATATCTCCAACTTCGCCCCACAAACAGGTGATCCTACACTTTCAACCATAAGTGCTTCGAAACTGATGCTGCCTTTATACTGCATGATATCTGTTATTTTTGGAAAATTCTACCAATGGTAAATGTTTATGCCCATCCTATTTTTTTCCCGAAATCTATAACCCAAGCTCGAAGCATGTCTTCGAGTGTTTGGATGGTTCTTTCAACGTTGTCTATCTGTTTTCAGATGATAGATGTACACTCGTGTCCTAGTTAAGTATCTCAAAGCATTTTGCAATGATTGCCAGAATCTGGATGTGAAATGACTGTCACGATCCGAGATGATAGATATTGGTATGCCATTTGAGAGACTATTTCTTTGATGTATAACCTTGTAAAAAGTTTCCATACTATCAGTTGCTCGAATGGGAATGAAATGCGCCGATTTGGTAAGACGATCCGACAATGACCCGATGGGCACATGTCCGGGTTGAGGTTTTTGGGTAAGCTTTGTAACAAATCCATTGTTATTTCTTCCCATATTCCACATAGGAATTTCTGTTGTACCAATTAAGCCGATGGTTTTGACATTCTGCTTTAACTCCTAAAACAGGTATGTCAAACACATAGCTAACATATTCAGCGATGATTGCCTTCATGTTAGGCCACCAATAGGAGTTTCTTTAAATCCTGGTATAATTTAATAGAACCGGGAGAATATAATATTTAGATTTATGAGAACTCATGCATAATTAAGTCTCTCAAAACCGCCAAAAAGTGTAACCAGCTTCGTTTTTGATACAACGAGTTCATCAGTAACTAATTTCAAATGATTTGTCCCATATCCTCATAGGTCTTCATTTTTGACATTTTCTTTCTTTGAGAGCTTCTTTTGGGCTTCGAAGGAATTTAAGATGGTAATTTTGGATAAAAAAACAGTTAGATTAGTGGGGGGGGGGGGCCCCTTTTTCGAACTCGAAGAGGTTTGATTTGTTTCTTTTCGACTTAAGGCATCTGCCACAACATTTTGCCCTTACCAGGATGATAGCATATCTCACAATCAAAAATTCTGCGAGTAATTCTAACCATCGGCGTTGCCTCATATTTAATTCTTTTTGACGAAGAATATGTTGAAGGCTTTTGTGATCAGTGAAAACTGTACACTTTGTACCGTATAAATAGTGTCTCCAGATTTTAAGAGCGAATATTACTGCTCCTAATTTAAGATCATGAGTGGTATAGTTTTCTTCATGAGGTTTGAGTTGTCGAGAGCTATAAGCCAATGACTTTTTCTCTTTTACATTAATACAGCTCTACCCTTGAAGAGATCATCACAGTAAACGACAAAATTATCGATTCCTTCTGTTAATGCTAAGCATTGCGCATCACAGAGTTTTTGTTTAAGGAGTTGAAAAGCTGATTCTTGTTCTTCGCTCCAGATATAATTCTTGTTTTTCTAGGTTAATTTAGTCAAAGGCTTTGCAATCTTTGAAAAACCTTCAATAAATCTTCAGTAATAGCCAGCGAGTCCTAAGAATTGACGCACTTTTGTGGGTGTAGTGGGAGATGTCCAATTCTTAACAACTTCAATCTTGGCAGGGTCAACATGAAGTCCTTGACTATTGATGAGATGACCAAGAAATTGCACGATATGAATCCAGAAATCACATTTAGAGAACTTGGCATACAATTTCTCTTTTCAGAGTAATTCCAAGATAATTCTAAGATGATTTGCATGTTCTTATTCATTACGAGAATAGATAAGAATATCATCGATAAACACTATTACGAATTTATCCAAATATGGTTTACATACACGATTCATGAGATCCATGAATACATCAGGTGTTTTTAGTTAAACCAAAAGCATGACTTGGAATTCATAGTGTCCGTATCATGTTCTGAAAGCAGTCTTAAGAAAAACTTCTTCCCTTACTCACAGTTGAATGATAACCTGATCTTAAAGTTGACTTAAATAATCCGCATGAACCTTGAAGTTGATCGAATAAGTCATCGATCCTTGGTAATGGATAACGATTCTTTATGGTAAGTTTATTCAAATCTCGGTAATCGATACACATTCTGAAAGATTAGTCCTTCTTTTTAACAAATAAGACATGAGCTCCCTAAGGCGATGTACTTGGTCGAATGAAACCTCAGTCGGTTAGTTCTTGAAGTTGGTTAGATAACTCCTGCATTTCTGAGGAGCCCATCTATAAGGTGTCGAGCTATAGTGTGCTGCTACTAGTGATTAAGTCGATTTAGGAATTCTACTTGGAGAACGGGAAGGAGACCAAGGTAGTAATCTTTTAGGAAAAACATCTAGAAAATTTCTTTGAACTACGGAAAAAAATCTTCTTAAGTTTTTTCTCGTCTGATTCTACACCATTACTTAGAATCATGAAAACTTACAACACTCTGGATATATACCTTTTTGGTTTTTATACATGATATGAGACTGTAGCGAGTTTTACTTTGTCATCCCTCGAATGATTAGAGTTTCCCGTGATAGGAATGTGAACGACTTTTTTGTCACAGAGAATTTTGGCATGATACTTGGATAACCAATCCATACCGATGACAACGTCGAAACTACCAAGCTTAATTGGCATGAGATCAATTTTGAAAGGTTGATTTAGCAGAGTTAAAGTGCAGCCTTTAATAACAGTGTTTTGTGCTTACTAATGATTTTCCGTCAGCCATTACTTTTCGAAATCGTAAAATGGTTTCTATTGTAATAGTGACAGAATATTTAGCTTAAGGCAAGAATATGGATATAAACTTCTATCATCTCAGAATCAAACAATACATTTTACTAAATGTTGATTTAAATAGAAACATACCCGTAACTACGCTCAGGTCTTGTTGAGCATTCCTATCTTTCAGCATGTATGCTCTTCCTTGGGCATTAATGTTGGTCTTGCGGCACTGATTTGTATAATGCCCCTTTTCTCCACAGGCATGACATACAACTGTTACTGGTAGTTGATTACTTTCCCAGTAAGTCTGGCGTTCTTGTTTTAAGCAGTTCTTGCTCAAATGACCCACCTTGTTGCAAATATTACATTTGCCAGTACAAGGTCCGTTGTGATGGAAATTGCATCTCTTGCACAAAGGGAGATCTCTGGCATACCTACCGTTTTCTGATGGAGTAACAGCATAGGCTCTACCAGCTTCTTGCCTTCGGTTTTGCTGTTGACGATTATTGTAGCGATTGTTGGTGTTGCGGTAGTTGTTGGTCTTCTAAGCGGAAGTCTTTTGTTGAAAAGTGATCTTCTGTCGTCTAAACTTTCTTTTGATTGTCACTTCGATACTTCATTGGAGCAAACTTTAGTTTACTTGATCCATTAGCCTTTTGGGCTAGGGTGTGATGGCTCCTCTAAAGTTTGAGTTAGAGGCCAGTATACAGTTCCTTGTCAATGCTTCGAGGTAGTCCCCCCGATGAAAGCTCCAAGAGTTTATACATGTTGTGCACCGATGTTTGGGACTAAAGAACCGTTAATTCTTAAATCATTCTAACATAAGGTTAAGAGATCATTTCTCCTTACAATCAGATTGTATTAGTTTCTTCTTCACCATTTTCTGATCTCAGTCCGGGGACAAATAACTTGTTTGTCAAAGCCAATTTAACTCAGTCCATTGATTTGATTGGCTTTGCTCTATTCCCCAGGAACAAGTATCATCAGTTAGAGTACAAGTGGCAAATGTTACTTTGTTATTCTTCGGGCACATCTGCTACGAGAGAATACTGATTCGGTTGGTTCAAACTAGCGAATAAGGCCTACTGCTATTTCCGTACCATTAAAGTAGAAAGGTTGACAGCTTATAAACTCTTTGTAGTTTCCCGTTTTCACTGCAGGAGTTCCAATAGGACCGGTGTTCCTGTCGGATTCTTATCACTTGCCATTGTCGCAGCTTGAGCTTCAAGCCTAGGTGGAACACTATCAGCAAACTAACTTCTCTAATAGGCATCTTGAGTCATTGCCGGATGCTCCTTGTGATAGCTCTTTTGGAGGCATTCAACCAACAAAATGTATAACATGAAACGAATATATCACAAGTATAATCTTGTTTCTTCTTTAAAATGATTAAAGAGAAATGCTTATTTTTGAAATGGCTTAAAGAATAATGCTTCATTTTAAGCATTTTTTTTATAACAATTGTGATATCAAAAGATGATTTGAAGTACGATGGATGAATGATGAATGAATGATGATGAGATGAATAAAGTGGTAAGAAACAACAAGGTAGATAACGGGATTGCCTTTGTATTAAGAACAACTTGCCTTAGTACTATACATAGTCAAGATTTGACAAGTTTTATTATTTATACCGTAGCACATCCCGTGGCTAGGTTTAAAGCTAAAAACTAGAATTTAAACTGAAACAACATGGATGATCAATTCCATGCGGTTCTAGAGTTCGATGTATGGATTTCATGAGATTTTTCAATGTCTGCTTGTGACGAGTTTCCATGTCGATTATAACTTCTCCTACTCGGAAGTCAATCCTATAGCGGGCCTAAGAGAAATTTTATGGTATGCATCCTATTTTGCTTCCTTCCTCTGGAGTTTGGAAATCTTAAGTATGAGCTTGCTGAAGTTTAAGCTTTTAGAGCATCAAAATCTCATTAAATAATTACAGTTCAATTTTACCGAGGCCTTCGATTCCGTTTTCAATAGCTCGATACGTTCGAATAGGGATTGCATCTAGGCTTTAAGATATCTAGGATTTGCTCCTTCTTTCGCTCGAGTAGTTGACTTTCGAGAGGTTTTTTGCTAATCTCCAAAGTTTTGAGGTTGAACGGGGTAGAAGAACATGATTTGTGGTCCAAAAGAAGTTTCCCTTCAAGAAGGAGAATTCTTGAGTTTTAGGAGGTATGATAATTAGAGGCGGGATTGGTGATTTTTCAGTATAGAAAGCTTGTAAAACTTTCATGTAAGGATCATCGGGAAATAACGAAAGGGTAGGTGAAGCTAGCGGGACAATTCCAAATGAATTGGAAGCACTATATAAGAGTTTTATCCCTAGATAGGTCGTACATAGTTCCCAGAGAACCGGGTGGAACTAGTTTGGGAAATTGGAAGAAAAGGCATCCCCTTCAAATAAATTGGCAGTAGGTATGGTCGGAAGGGGAAGACATAATACTGCTTAACAACCCAGAGTAAATAACATGAATTTATTTATTAGTAATATAATAGTTATGTAACAGTACATCCAATCCGGTAGATATAGCGTCACGGAGGACTTTTCCTGGATGTAAAAAGAAAAGAAGTTTATATTTACGGTTTTAACCTTGGTTCTCTAATAACGTTGGCTGCATGATACCCAAAATCTGTAACACGCCCCGATTTTTTACCATTTAGCGCACGGAAGCTAACCGGTTATTACATTCAAGTACAACAGTCATAATCATAGAAAATGAATAAAAAAAGTCCGTTATTTGAAAATAAGTTATCAATAATTTATTTCATCAGAGTGTTTTACAAAAGAGATGTCCTCAACATCTTTATTTACAAATAAAATGTAAATGATAACGTTTTTTTTCCAATTTCATGTCCTCGCCACTAACGTGCATTAGTACCTGAGATAAAACATGCAAAAAAAGTTAAACAACAAAGGTTGATGTGAAATCCATAGGTTTTAAGTAATATAAATTTTTGAATGCAAATAACGATTTTTGGTTATCGATAATATACACATAGTATGAAAACATAAATTATTAAGTGCCATAACTCCAAGAATCCGAAGCCCTAGGGTATGTAATACGTATTTTCCCCTGCGGGTATCTTGCAAAAATACCCGCTGGATTTCTAAAGATGTGCAATTGTGTTTACAACTAACAGGGTAACACCAACGGGAGGTCCAACCCAAATAGATCAATTCACATCATTCGGCCAGCTTACTACTTGAGAGTAATTAACTTCATGTTTATGGGGACTTATAAAAGGCAAAGCTTTCCTTTAGGCAATAGAAAAATTTGAAATAAGCAACATAGAAATAATGCAATTGCAAGTATATAGCATGTATCCCCCTCGCGAGGTTTATAAAAAAGATGAAAAGCGAGGCTATGAACTCACCTGAACGTTATCATGGAAAATTAATAAGCAATGGTATAGGTTATGAATTGAAAAGTAACAGCTTACGTCACGGCAACCTGGGTAATAAATGTCAAGACTTTAGTTTGATTGAATATTAAGATTTTACATCAGATGTCCGGTTTTGATATTAAAATTATCATACCACCGTACCAGGCCATCATATTATTAGAAGTCATTCCATAAACGTTTGAGGAGCTAGGGCACTTTAAATCATAAACCCAAACAACTACAGTTAAACGTAATACCAAATGAACCTCCTTAATAATGGAACTCCCTAGTAATGGTGTAATGATATGTGGAATCCGAAGACCATGATTTTTGAAAAGCACATCGATGTAATATAATAGTTATACATAAGCAGTTTTTTAACATTTATAATTCAATATCTAGAAATGTTAAGGCACTTCAAAGCGTTAATTAAATTATGTCATGTAATAGTTTTGAATGTGTTTTTATACTTTTTCAAAATGTTATATTTTAGACCCTAGGGTTTGAAAAGATGCAAATATACCCCTTAGGTTTACACTTTTACGACTTTGGTCCCTCAAGTTTAAAAGATATACCAAGTAAACCTTGTACTTTAAAAAGTGACATAATAGACCCGTGAAAGTTATAACTTTGATAAAAAATGACACTTTTAGTCGCTTTTAGTTATACAGTTTCTGAAAGTTACGATATATACCCCCTTGCAATGGATAATTTTTACCAAAACATGTCCAAAATTGCCATTCAAGCATATTTTTTAAAACCAATATACTATAGACATTTATAAGTATATAATAAAACAAACATATGGAAGATTTAACTCAACGCAAGTTATTAAAAAATAACGATTCGGTAACTAGAAAGTAAAACGGTCCATATTAGGTATTTTAAAATGAAAACGCACAGGTTTTTCAGCTCAATATCAAAGCACTTATTTTAATTGTTAGGTTAAGCTATTTGATAGATTATAACAATAGTTTATAAGCTTAGCTTATAGATTAAGCAAAAACATGAAATTAGGGTTTCAGGTGTACGGTTTTGGATCAAAAAGGTGGTTTTTATAAACACATAGGTTTTTTTGAGTTCAAAGCTTTATAATAATGATTTTAGCATTACATATGAAACATTATAAAAGGAATGAATACAAAATATCAGCTTATGAGAACCTTGTCAAGATTTATATTGTTAGAAAAGGGTCGAATTGAGACTTTTAGCTTTGTAATGGCTTAGATATAAACAACACTAGGGCTTTGTTTCCTTGGTTACTACTTTGCTTCCTTTCTGTACTTGAGCCTTTTTTTAAGATCACGTAGTCTATTTGAGTCAAAGGATTGCTTCTATGTAAGGGTATATATAGAGAGGTAAGTAGGGGATGAAAGACAAATGAATGGTTTAGTGTTGCTATTTAGTTAGGTAAAATGGACCCTTAAGCTTCCAAGGAAGCTTTATATTGAAAAGGTTAGGACACCATAAGAGACCTAGAGATGATGAGGAATGGGCTAGTAGGTGTGTTTGGTTAACTAGAAACATAGGTTTGGTGAGGTGTGTACCCCCATTTCTTGCCGCGCGGCTGACGTATTCAAAAAGGAGGGTCATGTGGCTTTAATTTTGGCCATGGAAAGGTCTAAGCAGGTGGGTAAGCTGCTTAAGGGTTTCTAGAAGGAGTTCATGTAAGTATCTTGCACATGGATGGGTCCTTAAAATTTGGTCAAATAAGGCAAAGAATTGGTGCAGGTCAGTTCTTGAGTTTGACAAGGGTTTTCACTAAGTTATCTTGCTTCTATTTCATGTATAATGATTTAAGGATGGTTGATATATGTTCCAAGGTCTGACTTAACGTATATTAGCAAAAATTTTGCAATTGGGTTGGGGTTAAAACGGTTAGAAAATGAAGAAGTGAGGTCGCCGGAGGTTCCAAATGGTGTGGTTTAGGGTTTTCTTTTGACTGTCTTTGCATATAATTCGTGTACAGTGGACCCAAGATTTGATAAATTATTATCCTAGGTATATATTTGAGGTTTATTAATGATAATGAGTAATGGTTTTAGTTATAAAGGGTTTAAAATGGGAAGAAATAGTCGCGGGTGTTTGGAATTAGGGCCGAATAAGTGGTTCTTTTAGGGTTTTCTAAGCTATTGTAAATCTTGTACATTGTCAAAAGTAATGACGATAATGATTGGATAATGGTTTGTATAAAATCATTTTATGAGTTTTACAATACTTTTTGGGTGCTTACATTGAGAATGAAAATAATTGTATAAATTGGAGAAAACGGGTTGAATGATCATTAAACGGATTTTCTTCTCGGATCATTTTACGTACAACAGAAATAAGATAATTAAATAATGATGAATAATGATATAGTAATAGATTGACAATGCTTGTAAAGTAAGTTATTACAACTTATTTTGATAGTTGGTTTGGGATTATAATCAAGAAACAGTGTCATGTTTTAAAAAACTAGCTTGGTTTATAAGGGTTTAGGGGTTTTAAAATTAGGGTTTTTGAAGTACAAAAAGGATGTATGAAAGCATGTGAATAGAATATTTAGTGTTTTATGTACATTGTGAGAATGAGTGTAGTAGCTTGTACACAAGTGATGGTGAAGATAAGTAAGAATGAAAACATAGTAAGCGGCTATTTGGAGATCATTCTGATTGACATTTACTTGAGCTTTTTAGGAGACATGTACTTTGACTTGAAGAGATTTTATATTTCAAGTAAGATGTTATATTACTTGTACCTATCTTTAGTAGCATGTTCATTTACTTTAGATGTAATTCCTTCAAGGAATAAGGGTTTAGAGGCATCCGATTCCATTTCGCCATGTCGCATTTTCATCACTGCCATGTGTGCATATTCATTCACCATGCATCATCGTACATCATGTGTACCTTTCATACTGCACGCATCCTGCATGGTTTCATATAAAGACTATTTATATAAACTCTTGCTTGTGCAGGTTATGGCTGCATCCAATATTCCCGTCTCTGCTGAGGAGAATCTTGGGGACCCGATCGATATTCGGGTAGATATCATTCACCCAGAGCCTGTCGCTGCAGTTGCTTTTCCTGCAGCGGCCATTGTGAGGACACAAGCCCAACATGGGGAGGCTATACGAGGCATACAAGAGCATTTATTAGGAGTGCCCACACAGGAGGAGATGACGGCTCTAAGATTTAGGGCAGACATTGCTGAGGCAGAAAATGCTTCATTGCGTGCTAGGATTAAGACTACGGAGGCAATCAAGAAGATTACTCGTAAACGTGAGAGACAGGCTCGTGTTAAGATTGAGCAGCAGTTGGCTGCGGTTCAAGAGTCCCAGCGTCAGGACCGAGAGGACTTTAGGAAACTCAAGGAGCTCGTAACCAGTCAGTTCGGACGGCACTCATAGATACCTTGCTTCATGATTTATGTACTAGCTTGTATTGGAGATTTTTATTATTAAGAAAACATGTAGTCTTTTGGTGGGAAGAAACAATGAACCCAATTATCTATCAAATTATGGTATTATGAAAACTTCGTCAATTTTATTTCAACTCTCTATTATCCATGCAAACCGCTTACTAAAACATTATGATTTTATGAAACGTATCACTGCCACACAATAAACTATTTAGCTATCCCTCATAAACTATTTCCATGGTCAATTTTCAAAACTATCTTGTTATCCATTCATAAACAATTTGTTACCTCAACATAAACTCCTTACAATTACATTATGAACTGTCACGTGATTCCTTTGGAAACTATTTTGGTATCATCTCATAAACAATTTTAGTGTCGTCTCATAAACAAAGCCGATGCCATTTAACAAACTACCCGGTTATCGATTAATAAACTATCATTTTATAAACCATTTTACTATCATTGGCAAACTGTTTTACCATCGTTCGATAAACTAAAGTTCTATAAACTATTCCACAGTCGCCTTGTAAACAATTCCACTATTGTAATAATCTGTCTTACTATCATAAATAAATCAGTTCACTATCGGGTTATAAATACGCATTTTATAAATTGTTTTACTATCACTTTGAAAACTATTTTACTGTTGTAATAGACTATTTTACTATCATCTAATAAGATACCACCTTATTAACTATGTTCTTACCATCACATAAACCATTTTACAGTTACCTAATAACCTATTTGGGTATTACCATGGAAAATTGTTTTACCATCACCTTATAAAACTTTTGCCAACATTTATAAATTATTTCACTTGTGTTTTATAAACAAATTTACCATCACTTGTAAACCACTCAACTAATACTTTGTAAACTAAAGACTAGTTCGTCATTACCTTATAAACAAGGTTACTATCATTATTTTTTTTTCAATTCCCTCACCATCATCTTATGAAGTACCTTCTTGATATCATATATACTATTTTGCAAACATCTCAAAAGCTACGTTACTAACACTTTATGAATTACCTTGTCCTTACCTTATGAAACCGTTTTCATCACATAAATTACTTTATTGTCATCCCATAAGTCATTTAGCTATCGTCATATAAACCATCATACGATTTCTCGCAAACCATTTTATTTTCATTCTATCAACAACCATACATCCACCTTGTGAATTATTTTGGCATCTTATAAAACTCTTTGATACTTATTTATGCATAACATAATTTTGACGAAAATAAGCATCGCATCGTTAGCCCTCAAATATACATAACCTGATCACCTATGTATAATTCAGGAAGGACCATGCCATGCTAAGAATAGTCACCATAAAACTTTTGTCAGCAACTAATTTCCTATTTATATCAAGCTTTGTGTACGTATTCATATAAACGTGTTTGACACAAGAAACTAAGTTAGTAATCATAGCAACTAAGAAGACCCTTACGCCATCTCAGTGTTGAAAGTCGACAATATCTTACACTAAATCCTGTCTCAAAAGCCAAGACGCATCATTAGTTTCCCTAGGACAATTCGCCATCAAATTGCTCGCTATTAGAGAATTTACTGAATCGCCCATTCAACGTTGACAAAATGCCATGGAACTTAGTCTTTGTAAAGCCATCATAGGTATGAAGTCCGTTATCACCCTAGAGAGGAGAACGTTATAACTAACGCTTTAAGTCAAAAGGAATAGATAAGACCATTAGGGTTTAAACCTTAATCACCATAATAAATTTGAAACTTGAACGATTAAGTTGAGACAACTAAGGAGGAAAATACCGAGGATGAAAAATCTTGGGTGGTGTATACGAGGATCGAGTGTCTACTCGGAGATCGACCTGAGATCGGGTTAGTATCAACTAAGGGTTCGGGAAGAAGACATTTCGAAGACCATGTTCAAAACTCAATATGGACATTATGAATTTCAAGTTATACCGTTTGGTTTGACTAACGCACCTGCTGCATTTATGTATCTCATGAATCGGGTGTGCAAACCATATTTGGATAAATTCGTGATTGTCCTTATTGACGATATTCTGATATACTCGAAAGAGAAAGCAAGAGCATGAAGAACATCACAACTTAACCTTGGAGATGCTTAAGAAGGAACAGTTGTATGCCAAACTCTCTAAATGAGGAATTTGGATTCCTAAAGTACAGTTCCTTGTTCACGAGATGGACAGTCAGGGTGTTCACATGAATCCCACCAAGATCGAATCCATTAAAGAAAGGGGCATCTCCTAAAACTGCAACGGAGATTCGTCACTTTTTAGATTTTGCTGGTTATTACCAAAGATTCATTGAGGGATTCCCAAAGATCGCCAAGTCAATAGCCAAGCTTACTCAAAGAAAGGTCAAGTTTGATTAGGGTGACAAAGAAGAAGCAGCTTTTCAGTCGATAAAGCAGAAGTTAGGACCGCGTGCGGACGGAAAACTGTGTTTGAATAACAGGAGTTGGTTGCCGTACTATGGTGATCTAAAGATTCTGATTATGCATGAGTCTCATAAGTCAAAATATTCCGTTCATCCGAATTCTGATAAAATGTACCAGGATATGAAGCAACTATACTGGTGGCCTAACATGAAAGCTGACATTGCCACCTATGTTAGCAAGTGTTTGACGTGTTTAAGAGTCAAAGCCGAAAGCGGAACACTAAAAACCATCTGGCTGGTTGGTACAACCAGAGATTCCTCAATGGAAGTGGGACAATATCACCATGGATTTTGTCACCAAACTCCCAAAGACGCAAAGAGGAAACTATACCATTTGGGTGATTGTTGGCCGACTTACTAAATCTGCAATCATTTCGCCGATGAGAGAAACATATTCCATGGAGAAATTGGCAAGAATGTACCTAAAGGAGATAGTCACGAGACATGAGATACATGTCTCAATCAATTGTGATCGTGACCCTAGATTCGCATCAAATTTCTAGAGATCACTTCAGAAGGCTTTGGGCACTAGCTTGGATATGAGTATTGCATACCATCCGCAAACTAACGGACAAAGCGATAGGATATCCAAAAATCTCGAGGATATGCTACGTGCTTATGTGATCGACTTTGGAAATGGTTGGGTTAAACATTTTCCACTAGTTGAGTTTTCTTACAACAATAGTTATCACGCCAGTATCAAGGGTACATAATTTGAACCACTTTACGGTCGAAAGCATCGTTCACCTGTTTGTTGGGCCAAGGTTGGAGAAGTTCAACTCGTCGGTCCATAAATAGTTCAAGGGACAACCGAGAAGATTGTCCAAATAAAGCAAAGAATTCAAGCCGCTCGAGATCACCAGAAGAGTTACGCCGATGTGAGGTGTAAGCCTTTAGAATTTCAAGTTGGTGATCGAGTAATGCTAAAGGTTTCACCTTGGAAAGGGGCCGTACGTTTTGGCAAACGGGGGAAGTTAAACCCGAGATATATTGGACCTTTCAAGGTGTTAGCCAAAGTGGGAACCGTTGCTTATAGACTCAAACTACCTCAACAGTTAAGCAGGGTTCATAGCACGTTTCATGTATCCAATCTAAAGAAGTGTTTATCCGACGAGCCATTGGCAGTTCCGTTAGATGGAATACACATTGATGATAAACTCCACGTTGTTGAAGAACCAGTGGAAATCTTGGATCGTGAAGTCAAGAAGTTAACGCAAAGTTGTATTCCCATCATCAAAGTTTGATGGAACTCCAAGAGAGGTCCTGAGTTAACATGGGAACGCGAAGACCAGTTCCGGGAGAAATATCTACACCTCTTCACAACAATCGTACCTTCGTCAAGTGTCGCGACTTGAGCCTTGGGGACAAGGCTCTCCTAACGGGTGGAGACTGTAACATTTCTCATTTTCAGGTTATTTACAAATTTAATAAATTCCATTATTTATTTTTAGAGTTTTACGCGTTCGCTTTTAATTATTATCTTATAGTTAAATCGCGTAAACTAAAAATCAACGTTCAATGTAAACGGACCTCAAAAAAACTAAAGTTTACATCAAGCAAGTGTTATATGATTATTAGGAGTATAATTTATAACTTTTCATAATTTATTTTTGTTGGTTACGTAAAACGCTTACGTTTCGCAATAAATTACATTCGGTCGTACCCGGAAGCACCCTTACCCATCTACACTCAAACAAATACCCACGATTATACCCAATACTCAAAATTTACTTATTTTATTTACCTATAACTCCCTAAAACCAAACATGAGTATTTACATAAGAAATAAATACAAACTTTCACTAATTCCTTTTCTACACATGTGAAATCTTACACTAATGTACTTTGGACCCAAGTTACTAAAGATTGGCTTGTCACTTGTACCCTCCTCCTAGGGAGGAGGAGAGCTCTTACACTTGTCCTTAAACCACTTCAAAGCTCATGGTTTGGATTTAAGGTTGTTTCATGGTTTTGCTTGTGCTATAAAAGGAAAGTCATAAGTAACTAGCTTATACTCTTTTCATTTACAAAAACAAAATACATCAAACTCCTTTCCCCCTCCTCAAAACCCACGGCACACTATTGGGTTACTAGGGTTTCATTTAATTTTTGCATTCAAGGCAATCCAAGTGTTAAAGTGTTCATTCTAAGGTTACTCAAGGTGTTGGCAAGCTTGGATTCGGGTTTAACAAGGAATTATCAAGAAAACTTATTTAGGGTTTTGATTTTGAAGGCTTGATTAGGGTTTACATCTTGTATTCTTCTTCCCACTTGTCTTCTATAAGGTTTTCTATTTTTTTAAAGTTTTTAATATTCATTCATTCATTTCTATTGTGGGACATCATGTTGCATAGTTAATCACCACCTAGATTATTTTTAAGTTATATAAAGTATTTGATGATTTCATATCGGACAAATGACATGAACATTAGAGGACTTAGACATGTAGATATACGGTTCAACACTTGGTGAAATTATGGGCAAGGTCTTTAAAACATAAATGAATACAAACTATTTTTTTTAATTGAAAACCTAATTATATCTTTATACATTACTATTGAATTCGAACCTTTTGCCCTACATTTATATTTTATATAATAGTACTCTTTACATGGATCGTGAGCATGTAAGGAACTCGAAAAACGAAACTATAACGAACAAGTTACGGATTTTACAAGTTATAAATCATTAACTTTATAAAAACAGTTTTATGAACTGTGATGAACAGTAAAATTACTGTTCATCAGAGGTAAAAATCTCATAAAATCTTATATATTGTTAAAAATTTTCCTTAATACGGAACTCACGAACATAAAGAACTCGAAAAACGGGATTATAACGAACAAGTTTACGATTTAACAAGTTCAATATAATTAATTCTATAAAATTAATTTTTTATTAAACTGTAAGAACAGTATTACAATGTTCATCAGGGGTTTAAATTTTTATATATATGTTATTTGATAAATAATCTTAATACTAATCCAGGATAAAAGATCTCGAGAAACGGATTATAATGAACGAGTTATGATTTAAACAAACTACGTATAATTAATTCTATAAAAATAGTTTTTATAAACTGTAATGAACAGTAAAAGTTACTGTTCATCAGAGGTTTAAACTTTATAAACATGATGTTTTGATAAATTATTTTAATACGAAGACATGGACATAAGAAACGTATGAAACGGAGTCGAAACGATAAAGATATGAAGTTTTAAAACTCGCGCGCAATATTTTTACTTTTATACATTATTTATCAAAACAATTAAATTAATAATGAAATGTCATTATTAAGTCATACATTTTTACAAATGATGCGTTAGTAAATAAAAATAATATTTTCGTTACGAGTACAAGTATATATACTTTAATTTAACAAAGTACGAGTTAATTATTGTTTTAACTTTTAAAGAATTAATAAAAACTATTAGGTGGTGGTGTAACTATACGACATGTGATGTTTTAATTATATGAAATACATTATACTCATACGACCTATAATTAATTAGGTTGCATTCGAATTGCCGAGACGATTCACTTACTTGATTTAGATAATCAATCATTCACTTACGGTGAGTTCATAGCCCCGCTTTTATACAATTACATTGTTTTACAACTTTGGGGTGAGAAACATGCATTGTTTTACATTTGGACGCAAGTACTCTTTTAAACATATTACGAGTTGGCCTAAGTAGCTAAACCCACTATTGCCCACTATCATGAACTGTCAATTGCTAGTTAGCGAGCGCGAATGTTATGAATAGATCTATTTGGGATTGACATCCCCGTTCGGGTGAGTAGCGCTCATCAGTTTCGACTGTACTGAAACAACGAACGTATACATGTCGGAACAATTTGGATGTTGCGGGTTGAACATCTACACGGGCATATTTTGTGCATTAAATTGCATACATATATGTCGAGCTTCGGTGTCATGAGCTTAGTGCACTTCGTAATTACTTTTAAGATATTGTATATGTTACATGTCTTACATTGGAAATCTTGTGGTCCTATTTTATACATTTACTAAACCTGTGAATTCACCAACTTTATGTTGACGTTTTAAAGCATGTTTTTCTCAGGTCAATAAGGTACGAGAAACAAGGATACATTGGTGGTCACCATTTTGGAGTCATTACTATAAAGATTTGGATGCATTACATTTTGGGAATATTTGTTATGTCTTAAAATCTTTACTTTTCATGGATGAACTACTTAAGCTTCGGGCTATTGTAACAAACAAGTCTATTTAATCCAATGTATCAATTTTAAACGGCTCATATAGAGGTCGTTCTCATATCTCGTGCTGTTGATCTATGAAGTAACACTCTCCAACCTATATTCTGCTGCGACCCATTTTGGGGGTGTTACAATCGATCTTACGAAATTGCTACAAAACAAAGTTAGAAGTATAAGTGCAAGACAAATATCTTTCAAGGTAACATATTGCATTTAAATTAACAAAAGAAGAGTTTCATTCCACCAACAAGAAACTCATATATTAGCACATCCAACAAATATATTCATACAATATTTATATGAATCATTATAATAGAAAGTAGACAATTATAAATACATGATAAGGCATAAATCTATATTAGTGAATTCTTGAAGAGTAGAAGATGCCATGATCAAAAGATGGGTTGTTTATTATTAGGTGAAATTAAACTTTTGAGAGTGCTTAATTATGGCGAGGAGGTTGTTATTGAGGATGGAAATTGAGTGGAAGGACCAATGATGAAAGATTTGATACGATTAAGGTCATCTTTCAATGTATCAAATAGATTTCGGGTATTCAAGCAACAATGACAAGATTCTGAATGAAAATTTACTTGATCGAAAGAAGGTGGAGGGATATATGGTGAGGTAGGAGTTGAAGGATTTGTTTCTTCAATTGCTTGTTGGAGATTTATCTTAAGAAGGTTAGACAAGTGATGAAGTTCATGTGTCATTTGGTTTGGAGATGGATTTTGTGGAGGCAAAAGAGATGGTAGAGAATTGGTTGTAATAGGAGAGACAGGTGTATGTCTATTAAGTGAAAAAGATGGTGGTGATGGTGGGCGATTATGACTTTGTCTCCAAGGCTCAAGAATAGCCCTTCGGTGTTTTCTAGAGTAATCAAGAGTAGATTTGCTATAGGATGACATTGAGATCTTGATGAAAGATGTAGGAGAGGAGGGTAGATTGATATGGAGAAGAGTGATGGTTATATCGAGGGATTTTGGGAAAGGCATGGTATTGGAGAGTGAAGATTCTAGGAGGTGTTTTGTCTAGAAAGGAAAGGATGGTTGGACCTAAGTAGAATAGGGTCAAAGTTGCAGAAAAAGAGAGGACAGGAACATTTCGTAGTTTTTTTATGGCGGTCCCTTATATCAGTGGTGGTCTCATATATATTAGGGAGCCGCCCTATATTTAAGGGGACCGTTTTCTGGAAACTTACAAAATTTTCCCAGAAGTTTAATCCTTTTTCAGAGTGATAAATAAGGATTAGAAGGGCGATTATGGCATTTCTATCACTTCAAGAATCACATAATATATATAAAGGAGAGAATAAGTCATGTAATATGGCCAAGATGAAGCATATAAATGACTAAAATGTCTACTAAATGTCACATAGCAATCATTAAACGTGATTAGAGGAAGTTATGCATGAGTAGAAAATATCATAATAATACCTAGTTTAAATTTATTTGCAAGATAATCTTATCAAACACACGTGTTACGTTACTACATCTATGTTACGTGTGATGATCATGATGAGCACATCGATCATCTTCAGAATTCTCGTTAGTTGAGATGATATGTAAAAGATTCATTTTAGTTGGATAGGAGATGAAGTTAAGATTGTTTGGAGAGAATTTGGTTAGATTGTCAAGAAATTTTGACAACAGAATTCCGTATGGCAAGATGCCATTGGATCGATGTTTGAAGTCATTTATTCGATTTAGAATGAAATGAGAGATCATTTATTCGACTTAGAATGAAAAGAGAGATCATTTATTCGGCTTAGAATCCCGAAATGAAGCACCAACTCTCTTTCCATTTGTTTCAAACAATATGATCCAGAGATCATTTACGAGAGTTAGTTCAAACGTTTGATAAAATTCGTATATGAATTTTGGATATAAATTTCCTTTTGAATGAAGAAAGGTTTGAAATTCGGTTTTGTTTAGGTTATTTTCTAAGATACTTTTGGAATCAAATGTTTCATCAACAATTCTTCCTTCATGAATGGATCATAAGTGTATTTTTATGAATGATGATTTTTGTGAAGAATTGGTGTGTTCAGTAAGGTAAGATTTATGGTGAGTTCTTGGTCTTTTATGTCTTTCTTGAGACATTCTTTTGTTCACCTATCATCAAAAGCAATATTTTAGAAGACATTACTTATGAGATTCATCATTCGTTAGGCAAATGTCTAATGTGTGCTTATATGCGACAAATGTGGAGTTATCGATTAAACTCGACCTAAATATAACATCATATGACTTAATTCAACGCTCACTTAATTTGATTTTTCTCATCCAAAAAAGTCTGGAAAAATTACATATGATTATTTATCTCGAAATTTGTTCATGTAGATTAATTATGCATGTGTTTGGAAAATATGTTTTTGGGTTTGGTTTAACAAATTGCATACAAAAAATTTTATTTATGTTCTATCGTGAGTGCATTTTGAAAATAAAATTGGGTTTTGGTTTGAAATCAATTTTTCAACAAATTCACTCATGCATGCAAATTCTATATCTACGGGAAGCATATTAGTTATACATTGTATCCTAGTACTCTTAATTGTATAAAATTGAAAGAAAATGGAAAATTCCCAATTTTGATTTTCGGTGTTCATCATGAACCCTAGACTCAAATCGAAAGAAAATAGATGAAATGACTTACAATTGATGATCTTTGTGATATTGGGATTGATTATTAGTGTTGATTTGATCTTCAATTTATGTTTTAATGGTTGATTTTTAGTTTTGGTGGGTATTGAGTCGTGTTCGTCAATGGCAGCAGGTAAGGGAGTGTTTGTTTTTGTGTTTTGAATAATTTTGTTTTAAGTGTTCCAAATTATGGTCTGCTGATGGCGGTCCCATATCTCCTGGTGGTCCCAAATATATTAGGGGGCCGCTTATATGGGGGCCGCTGATTGTGGTATTTTTAATACACGTAAAATATAATATAAAATAATATAATCCCGAGAGTAATTAAGAAAGTTACCAAGTTACCCTTGATAAAATTCATTCAATAAAATATAAAATTTATTATAGACTAAGTATAATTAAACCGGGCAAGTGATGAATCACCCGGGTCGTTATCCCCCAACGACTCATGCAATGGAATACTCCGTTATCGTTCGGATTCATGTTTGAATAATAAAAGAGATAGATTTGGTTTATTACACTACTAAGATTAAAAACACAAGCAATCATGATGATTAATTCTAAAATACGGAAACAAATTAAAACGCGACATAAAATAAAAAACAAATCCATTTTAAAACTTAAAATGTAAAACTAAATTATCTAACCCTAAATTAATGCTAAAGACAAAATTTTAGGTAAATAAAAATTATTTTTTAAAGGCTTTTTGAAATTTTTTTATGGAATTTTTTTTTTGAGTCGAAATTCAATAAGACTCAATTCCGGAAAATGATTTTTTTAAAATTTTTAAACTTAGCTAAAAATTATGTAAAATTACCTCTTTTATAAGCGAAAAAGTGCAGAAACTCGTTTTTATAAAAAGCTCCAAATTTAAACAATCTAATAAAAAACTAAAATTTAACTAAATTAAAATAATTAACCTAATTTATTAATTAATAAACAACTATTTTATAAAACTCAATAACATAAAACTAAAAAACACCCCAACACATGGGCCAAATGTGCAAAACAGAAGTAGAGGGTAGGGGGGTAAATTAAAAATTTTATAAAACAAACAAAGTTTTGACTAATGGCAGAAACAGTCCCTTAACTTGGGACTAACTAGACTAAACTAACTTTTAAACTAACGAAAGGACAAACGATGTAATAAACTAAGGACTAACAGAGTAACTAACAAGGACTAACTGAGTAAATTATAAAAACTACAGCAAACCTATTAATATGCAAGATGGCCCATCAGCATCCTAAACCCAATCAACAAACAGCATCTTTTTTTTTTTTTTTATAACACAGCTTATTGACAGAATTTAAAAGCTAAAACTAATTTAAACTCAATTTTTACTTATCTAAAATAAGCAAATAAGCTTAACAGCTTATAAGCTTAAACAACCAAATAATCTACCTATTAACTAAATCAACAAAGCAAATTTTAAGCTCTTGACAGAATTTAACTACTTAACAGATTGCTTATTTAACTATAAGCAAATCCACAGCTTATCTATACTCTAATACTTAACAGCTTATTTAGAAACAGAAAAAGTAAAAATGTAAAACAAGTCTAAAGTGTACCTTGGATTCACCTAGCAAGAACAGGACAGAATAATAAGCTAAATGAGCTTATAGCTTAATTCAAATAAGCTCAATTCGAACCAACAACAACCTAAACTAGTCCTAATGCTATCCAATAGCTCTAAACCTCTTGTTACCATAGCAGCCATCCAATTCCATGTTGGTAACAAGCCTTGATCATTAACAGGAATAACACAAGTAATTTTTTTTTGACAGAATTTAAATTGAACACAAATGTATATGAAATATAACTTTTATTAAAAACTGAATAGAAGTTTACAATGCGAATGAAATTGAAATTACAAGAACTACTAATTACTGAATTGAAAACAATTAAAACTACTAAAAATAAAACTGTTAATTAACCATTAACTACTAACTATTCTCCTCTGAAGCTGGAATGAATGGGGGTATTTATAACCCAAGCTTGAGCTAACCTTCTTCTCGATCCTTCTTCTCTCTTTCATCTCAGCCCTCCATCTCATCTCTCTCCTTGTAAGCCGTACGATTAGATTATGGATTGGGCGTGTGACTAATCGCGTTCACATACACCACAATCAAATCCATCTACTATATGCCAAATGGATTGGGGTTGAGGTAATATTGATAGTGACAGGTTGGCTAGGGTGGTGATAGTGACATTAACCCTAAGGTTAATTAGGGTTAGGGTGATGGGTTATAGAACTAGGGTTTAGGGTGGATATGAGTGTTCATGTGTGTGTGAGTGAGGGTGAATCGCTTTTGGGGGTAAAAAAATGCACAGTAACTGTTTATTGAGTTATAAGGGAATCCGGGTTGGTCGGGTTAGGGTTGGGTTAGGATCCGGGTAATTGGGTTGGGGCTTAGGCTGTGATTGGATGAGAGGAGACCCACGGGTTGATTTGACCCGGCTATTTACCCGCGCCTTTTGATATCTTTGGGGTATTTACAATTCCGGCCCTTGTGTTTGGGCAAGCACTATTAGGCTTAATAAATAACTATCATAAATTGCAAATTCAGCCCTTATGTTTGTTAAGCCCCATTCCAAGATGTAGATAACTTCCATATATTGCAAAGTCAGTCCTTGAACTTTGTAAAACAATAGAGCTTGGGTTTGGTTGACTGTGAGTTAGCTGCAGTTGACTGTAGAAGGCTGAGGCATGATTTTTCTGGCTTCGGCTTTGAGATCTTTAGCTTCTTGATCACTCATCCGTTCTCGTGTTCGTTTTTGACTGAATTCTTGTGATATTTGACATATCCATACCTGCACACATAAAACTCAGATACAAGCACATTTTTGCCATTTTTGATCCGTTTCTGGGTTTATTTGGTTTTTTAAAATCCCCAATTTTGATTTTTGGTGTTCATCATGAACCCTAGACTCAAATCGAAAGAAAATAGATGAAATGACTTACAATTGATAATCTTTGTGATATTGGGATTGATTATTAGTGTTTATTTGATCTTCAATTGATGTTTTAATGGTTGATTTTGAGTTTTGGTGGGTTTTGATTCGTGTTCGTCAATGGCAGCAAGTAAGGAAGTGTTTGTTTTTGTGTTTTAAATTTTTTTATTTAAGTGTTCCAAATTATGGTCTGTTGATGGCGGTCCCATATCTCTTGGCGGTCCTAAATATATTGGGGGACCGCCTATATGGGGTTCGCCCTCAGTAGAGGGGTTTTTACTTGAGTTTTTGACAAAAATTTAACAAAGAGGAGTGACATTTTAATTTGCATTTCGCGAATTAAAAATGCTTAAAGTACTTCGGATGAAGTATTCAAGTTTTCACGACATGGAGTGGAACAGACTAGAATCAAAACTAGAAGAAGGAGAAGCGGACACATAAGGTTTATGGAATGTGTTCCATCATTCCTAAACCAAGACTTGGATAGTTAAACGATTTACGTTTAAGGGGTTTAGTAAGAATATCAACGATGTTGTCGACGGACGGCACTTTTTCGATTGAGATATGTCCTTTCTGGACATTATCGCAAAGAAAGTGGTGACATATTTCGATGTGTTTGGTACGAGAATGTTGCACTGGGTTTTTGCTAAGGTCAATCGCGCCCTTGTTGTCGCACATGATAGGAACGTCGTCGAGTTGTACGTCATAGTCGATGAGAGCTTGTTTCATCCATAGTGCTTGTTGACATGCCTTTCCGGCGCTTACATATTCGGCTTCGGTAGTGGATATAGCAAGAGCGGTTTGTTTCTTCGAGAACCAAGATGTCAAACAATATCCCACGAACGTACAAATACCGCTAGTGCTCTTTCGGTCCACATAATCTACCGCATGATCAGAGTCGGCATATACTACAGTTTCTATGCCGGTCCTCTTAGGATACCATAGTCATAAGTGCGTAGTGCCTTTAATGTATCGGAAGATACGTTTAACCACTTCAAGGTGAGAGGTTTTGGGAGCCTCTTGAAAGCCGGCACAAAGGCAAACACTAAACATGATATCGAGCCTACTTGCCGTTAGGTATAATAAACTACCTATCATGCCTCAATACTTGGTACTATCTACCGACTCGCACTCTTCATCTTTTGTGAGTTTAGTATCGGAGGACATGGGGGTTTCATTGGTTTAGAATCTTCTAGACCAAATTTCTTAATCATTTTTTTAATATACTTAGATTATATTAAAGAATATACCGTCTTCCATTTGTTTAATTTGTAATCCAAGGAAGAAGTTAAGTTCACCCATCATGCTCATCTGGAACTCAGCATGCATGATTTTGGTAAATTCATCACACATGTCTTGATAAGTCGAACCGAATATAATGTCATCGACATATATTTGAACAATGATGAGATTTGAACTTTTCTTCTTAGTAAAAAGAGTGTTATCTACCATTCGCATTTTATATTCATGTTTAATAAGAAAAGCTTTTAATCTATCATACCATGCTTTGAGTGCTTGTTTAAGACCATATAAAGCTTTCTTTAATTTATAAACATGATCCGGTTTTTCAAAATCAATGAATCCCGAAGGTTATGCCACGTATACCTCCTCATTGATAAAACCGTTCAGGAATGCACTTTTTACATCCATTTGGAATAATTTAAAATCTAAGGCGCAAGCATAGGCTAATAATATCCTAATAGATTCAAGTCTAGCAACCGGGGCATAAGTTTCATCATAATCGATGCCCTCTTGTTGGTTGTAGCCTTGAGCAACTAACCTAGCCTTATTTTGAGAAACAATACCGTTCTCGTCTAACTTATTTCTAAATACCCACTTAGTTCCTATGATTGTCATATTCCTAGGTTGAGGAACTAACTCCCAAACGTCGTTAGCGATGAATTGATTTAATTCTTCTTGCATGGCGACTATCCAACTTTCATCTCCTAAGGCTTCATTCACATTCTTAGGTTCTATAGTTGATATAAAACAAAAGAAGTTACTTTGGTTTTGGGCTTGAGACCTAAGGGTTCGTTGGTTAAGGTTTCCTATGACATTTTCTAAGGGATGGTTCCTAGATTCCTTAATATTGACTATATCGTCAATCTCTAAGGTTTCATCCTCAACAGCATTTTCTAGGTTTTTCTTTTCGATTTCCCTAATGGCTTCTTCTTCATCTAAGTCATCATTCACCAAAGGTGATGTCTTAGAGGGTGGAGGAGTTTCATCGAATGTCACGTTGAGTGATTCTTTGATCTTTCTAGTGTGTTTATTAAGAATGATATAGGCTTTACTATTTTGTGAGTAACCTAAAAAGACACCTTCGTATGACTTTGGGTCAAACTTGGTAAGGTAGTCTTTGGTGTTTAAAATGAAGCACTTGCTTCCAAACACTCTAAAATAGTCAAGAGTAGGTTTCCTACCTCTCACTTGCTTCCAAACCTTCATATGACACTATTGTACATCCTAATTGGTTTTGGATTTTCTTACTAAATATTTCGAATTGATCGAAAACTTCGGTTTTATTCTTAAGAAATCTAGTCCAAGTGTTCCTAGAGTAGTCATCTACTATGACTAAGGTGTAGCGATTTCGTCTGTAACTCCGTATGGTGGATAGACCAAAAAGATACATGTGGAGAAGTTATAAGCATCTAGTCATTGAGACTATGTTCTTAGCTTTATGACTAACGTGAGCTTGTTTACCAATTTTGCAAGCATCACAAAAGTGTTGATCAAACCTAAGCTTAGGTAAGTTTTTGACTAATTCCTTAGAAGCTAACGATTGAATGAGACGCATATTAGCGTGACCTAATCTCCTATGCCACAATATGGAGTTTTCATCAATCGTTGCAAGATATATTTTATCCTTTGGCTTATTTCCTAATTTCATCACGTACAAGCCTTTCTTCCTAATACCTCTACCTATGACTTTACCATCCTTAGTGATTTCACTATCATGTTCAGAGAAAGTTACTCTACACTTATTATCACATATTTGTCCTATACTTAGCAAGTTAAATCCTAAATTATCAACATGTTCTACATTATCTATTTTGAGAGAGTCATTAGAAATCGTACCTTTGCCAATGATGTTACCGTGAAGATTACTACCAAAAATTACGTTACCTCCATTGCATGCCCTGTAAGTGGAGAAGAGCTTTTGGGTTCCCGTCATGTGTTTAGAGCATCCACTATCCTTGATCCATTCATCAAGCTCCAAGTTGATTCCAAGGCATATCTATTTATATAAGAAAATAACTCTAACATTTGGTCCCCAATATCTTATGGGTCCAAAGTTATTAGTGCCAAACACCCATTGCATTTGATGCAATTGGTTGGGATGTGAGAATGGAAGAAACATTTCCCAAGGCATGTAACTTTGACGTGAAAAGTTGTTCCAACTTACGTGAAAGCCATGAGGTTGGTTTTGTCGACCAACTTGTCTTTTTGGTTACGGTATTTTAGGACGAGAATATTTATTATTGACTCTTCTAGGAGGTGGAGTTTTTGATCTAAAATTGGTTTTGGAAAATCCAACTCCGGGCTTTATCAATGGTTTATATTTGGTCCTCAATATCTCATGGGTCCAAAGTTGTTAGTGCCAAACATCCCTTGCATTTGATGAGTTGTTTGGGATGTTAAGATGGAGACCACATTTCCATGGGCATGTATTACTTTGATGTGGAAAGTTGTTCCAAGTTACGGGAAATCCATGGGGTTGGTTTTGTCGACCAACATGTCTTTTAGGTTGTGGTGTTTTAGGATGAGAATAATTATTATTGACTCTTCTAGGAGGTGAAGTTTTAGATCTAAAATTAGGTTTCAAAATCCAACTCCGGGTTTTGACAATGGCTTATAAGAATTGTTTAACTTCATTGTCACCATTGCACACGAGAAACTTTGTCTTTGTTTACATTTATTGTTTTGGTTTAGGAACCCAAAATGGATTTTGAGAAGTCAAAGTTTTTCTTAGAATCCTGGTGTTAATTGGGGGTAGGGCGGTCCCATATTTATTATGGGGGCCGCCAGATCATTAAGGGGCCGCCTATATTATGGGACCTCCCATCAGAACACGTCTTTTTCTTGAGCTTTTACATATTTTATTTCCTTAGTTCTACTAGATGATTGTTCAAATGAATTAAACCTAAACCTAATTTTTCAACGAAGGGAGTTTTTGATTACTTACATTTCATTCAAGCAATGTGTTACTCTTTTCATTTTGTTTTATCTAGTAGATTCTTCTTTGAGGTTTCCCATTTTTAATTTAAGTGTATGGACACTTTTTGTATCAATCGAGATCAACTCCTTGTTTTCCTCAGAGTGTGGATTAATCTATCTTTTAATTCACTTATGTTCTATTTTCTAGACTTATTTCTATAGCTTTTAACCTTTTGTTCTTAGTGATTATCATTAAACTCATTTTGCACAATTTATCATATTCATTGTCTAAAGCTAAATCATCAATTGATGAGTTTTCATCACTAAAGTAAGAAGATTCAGAACATACCTCATTTGGTGCTTGAGCTACAAGACATGTCTCGTCTTGGATCTTTTCATCATCTTCTTCACCGCTATCGCTCCAAGAACCTCCAACAAATGCTCTTTGGTTCTTGTCTCTCGGTGGCTTTGGACATTCTCCAATAAGATGATTTGGATCTCCGCATCTAAAGCACTTCCTTTTACTTTTGCCGTTTTTGTCGTCTCGGCTTCTTTGAAAGGTCTTTTTGTCGTTCCGAGGTTGTCTCACGAATCTACCTCTTCTCTTAAAGAACTTCTTGAAGTCTCTTACCGCCATGGCGTACTCTTCGTCTTCACTACCGGAAGTCGAACACTCTTCATCACTAGATTCTTTCTTAGCCTTTAAAGCAAGAGATTTCCTTTCAACTTTTGCTTTGACTTTTACAGAATCTTTACCTTGATGATCAATATAGACTTTAGGTTTCTCAATGGAGCTCATCAAAGAGAAGTGAGGTTAAGGTCTTTTGACTCTTCAATCACCGTGACTCATTTTGCTATTCCATTTAGGATTGTAAGGCCCTTAGAATCTTCCTTACGTAGTTCTTACCTTAGGTAATCTTCATCAAGAGCTTTAAAGACTAGTAATAATAGTGTTAAATCTAGCATATATCACTATCTATAGATTCGGTCTTCACGAAATGACGTATGTTCATTAGTGTTGAACCAAAAGGTCGTCGATCTTTTTATCTTTGACTTGGCTGATTACTATTAATGGGGTGATTACAAAGTTTTCCAAATTTCTTTGGCTTATTACACATGAAAATTCGTTCATTTTCTTTTCTAGGCAAAGCATTGTAAATAACCATTTTGGCTTCATTATTTTTTATAAGCCTTCTTTTAAGATCATCAGTTTGTTTTTCAAAAGGGACAACCTCATCAAGTTTGGTTTCTGGATTTTGAATAATGGGTTGAAAATCACCATTGGTAATAACATGCCAAAGATCTAGATCTTTTGATTTAACATATGTCTCGAATCTATTTTTCCAATAGATAAAACTATCGCTTTCAAAAAGTGGTGGTCTTTGCATAGATTGCCCTTCTAGATATTTGTCGGAATCCATAGATCGATCCAAGCTTTAAAATACAATATATTTTAAAAATCTTGAGTGACCTTGCTCCTGATACCAATTGTGGAAACTAGAAGGGGTTGAATAGTTTACAGGTTAATTGACCGGTTTAAAATTCTTTGCTTATAAAATGGTTTGATTCGAGTTATATGTCAATCAATCAACAATATGAATCACAACAAAAACTATCTAATGTAATGAACTAAATGAACAATAATAATATAAAGGGATAAGGAAAGAAATGATCAAACCAAGACACCAAGATTTATAGTGGTTCGGCAACGAAGCACCTCTTCGTTCCTACTCCACTCCCCGAGTACTCCACTCGAGATTTCACTATGTCAACAAGCTCCCTTTAGGCGGAGAAAACCGTTTACACGTCAACTTACTTTCTTTTCGACACTAAGCTAGATGTTTCAAGTCACTATCTTGGCTAGAAACAATCTAAGGACTTAACTAAGTCTCTACACACTCACATTGGCATTGTCACCACAATCCCAATCACACCAATAACACATTTTACACACCTTGGATCTACACACAATTGCCATTTACACAACAAACATAAATATATGTAATGAAGATTTGTGATCTTGAGGAGGAGAGGAGAGAATAAAATCACTTGATAACAATTCGTGATAATAGTAAGAATACGATTGTTCTTCTCTTGCATCTTGATCTAGAAGAAGAGAGGAAAGGACGGAGGAAGAAAGTATTAATCTCTTGAAACAAGATTCAGTATCGTTAGTGATCAAGATATAGTGTTTTAGGAATAAGAAAGGAAGAAGAGAGAACAATTGGATCGAGAATATTCGTACCAAGAAGTTTTGTTTTTCTGTTGGGGTGATCCCAAAAATATATATTTTAATAGGGGACAAAAAATGGGACCGTTGCTGGTGGCGGTCCCACGGGTAGTCCATGTTTTTGTAGCGGGCCGAACTATAGACTTCGCTCCCTGTTTGGGTCCTTTTTTGGGGTAGGTGGGTCACAGGGTGGGGTTTTCTGTTATAGGAAACCTTCTATTTTGGGGGGAAAATCTGAATTTAAATTTATTATTTTTTTAATAAAACATTTCTTTTATGAATAAATATTTTGTTGTTTATTTTTTTATAAAAACACATTTGTTAGAAATGTAAGGTTTAAGAGGAAATATTTCTTGATCGACAGTCATCTTTACAGTTTCTCAAAATGTAAAGTATTCTTATTCTTTAATGTGTAATACAACAATGCTCTTAGCTGAGCATATCTAGTTAGAAGATTTATCATAAATGATGAAATCCTACTTTAACTAAGATTGATTATCCTCTAGCATCAGTGTACACAAACAACACTATGCCTTATATAATTCGTAAACGTTTGTTTTAATAGTCTTCTAAACACTCTCAATTAGATACTGTTGTTATTAGCTCATCTTGCTCGTGTGCAAAAGTAACAGCCAGTCTCATACACAATATAATATATACATGATGAATCTTTAGTTAAAAAAACACAAGGTTTCCATCCATGTAATAAATTATCTCAAGTGAAATATACCATTTAAGACTTGCTTCAATGATATATTGTATTGTGTTGGACTTAATCATCGCATATGTTTGTTTAATAAACATTTATTCCAAGGTTGCTTATTTTATTTCTTAAATTCCCAAGTGAAGTTTCATTCCAATCTTAAGGATTAACATCTATCTTAGATGGAATGATACCTTCAATAAGTTATGCAACATATGAATTTTAGAAAATAAACATAATGCTCCCACTTGATGTCAGGTGTACTAAAGAGTTAGCTTAATTTAATCAAAAATTGTTGATCCCACTTGAATAGATCTTGAATTCCTTAGCTTGTGTAAGGTTTAGTTATGCAAGGTAAATCCTACACAACTATGGTAGAAACTTTGTAAAATATATCAAAGACTATGCAGAATCTAATCTTTGATTAATAAGAAGAATATGCAATAGAACAGTAATTCTAATGAACACACAGATTAACAAACAAAGCTTCAATATATTAATACGAATACTCTAACTAGTATTAGGGTTACAAAACCTTGAAGCTATAACGATATTAAAACAAAAAAAATTTAGATAGCAAACTCTATGCCCTAGGACCTCCTTTTATACACCAAGGAGTTCTAGTCAATTTATAATATATTCTTAAAACTTAGAATATTCACTATGATCTATTCTATAAATAACTCATACTTATCACGTAAGTAATCTTGATCTCCAATCAATCTTTATCCCTTCTTCTGTCTTTATCGATTCTCTTTTGACAGTAGAAACTCTTTCAGTAGTCTTAATCTTTAAGCAGTTGTAACTTTTGTACTAGCAGCATTAACTTAGCACCAGCAGTAGTAACTTATACACCAGCAACATTAACTGTGTACAAGCAGTGGTAACTACTTAAAATATTTTCTTCAATCTTTACCAGCAGTACTAATATACACTAGCAGTACTAAGTTACACTAGCAGTAGTAATTATAAATTAGCAGTACTAACTACTTAGCATATTTTTCATTAGAGTTAATGAACATCATTTAACTTTAGCTTAGCAGCAGTAACACAAACCTTAGCAGCAGTAACTTCAAGATCATCATGAAGTCTTTTAATCCCAACAAAAATCATATTGTAATTAAACTTAAGATCTCATCTCCTAGATGCATGATCTAATCCACACTTGGATTCTTTTATCTTATATACGTTATAAAGATTATTTTGAACTCATAACCCCTTTTCGATTACACACCGTCCTCGCTAAGATAATCAGAAAGAAAAGAGTTATAAAACTTAATTGCCATATTCCATATACAAGGAAACATGTATGACAATTAATTATCTTTATGTAATTAATGCGTGTAGAAAGGAAGATTTAATCACAGTCAATTGCTTGAGTATGATTAAAAACTCTTATCATCAGTCAGGCATTAATATGTATACAATTTTGCCCTTATGAGCCTTTTTTCAAAAGAAACTCATTCTAACCTCACAGTTTGACTGTTTGGCGAAAGATCAATCAAGCTTAAAACATTGATTATCTTTTAAGGACTGCATTTTGTCATTCATAGTTCTAAGACATTTATCAGATTCAAGATATGATAATTCATCTTATTAGTTAACAGGTTTACTATGACCCTCTAACTTATATTCCTCGACATTGATATTAAAATATCACTCCATTGATGAGGCATCCTTGCGGATTTATGAATGAGAGTTATATTATACTTTGGTTCGACATTTACATGTTTAGCCTTAGTATGACATCAACAAATGAATTCAGAAGGTTATGTATTTTGTTATTGAATGTCTTCAAGATTTATGGATGATCCCACTTACTTTTGTAAGTAGAGATAATTCTCTAAATACTAAGTATTTAAGCAATAATAAATTGTTCTTAATTTAGAAACACAAAACACATTTAACAGTTCTCATCTCTAGCTTGTTAATAATATGCTTCATAAGATATTAACAAATTTCTAGAACTTTAATCAAAACATAACGGGATTTATCCCAATCCGTAAATAGATAATGTCTTGAATACCTTCTAGGTTGGAACTATATTGAGTGTATACATGACACACACAATTTTCTAACCATGATAGATTTTGGAGGTATAGCCATTAAAGTTATCAGAAATCAAACAATATGAATATAGTTTGTTTAAACACATTAGACATACCATAATAATGTGGTATTCTATGAGTATTGGAATTGTGAGACTACATCAGAATTCCTTAGATAACTTAATTCTCTTTGGATCAAATACTTGTCAATTGGGTCAAGCCAAATTGAATACAAAGTATTTCAAAATCAAGTGCATGCTATAACTTATATTTCTTTGAATAGTTTAAGAACTCTATGTTCATGTGTTTCAAGAAAACAGAACATGTCAAGTATACGTTACAAGTCATTGAATAATTCAAGGACATCATGTTAATGTGTTAATAAGAAGACACAACAATTTTACTACTTACTTTATGTTATGAGTCATTGATAAATTCAAGGACTTTATATTTATGTCTTAACCATAAAGCATAATTATAGTAACTAAAGTAGTTATGAACGCAAACTCTTGAGTTCAATAGTAATTTCAAGTTAATTTCATACTTCATAATTATGAGTATATAATCAACCATAATTATATTTAGGGGTGTGCACGGTTCGGTTTGAGTCGGTTTTTAGCTAAAACCGAAACCGAACCGAAATATTCGGTTTTTATAAAACCAAAAACAGAAACCGCTCGGTTTTTGGCGGTTCGGTTTTTTCGGTTTCTCGGTTTTTGCGGTTCGGTTTTTTCGGTTTCTTGGTTTTTGCCTTTTGGTTTTTTGGTTTTTTCGGTTTCAAACCGTTTATATTTGGTTGTGGCTAATTTATATTAATAAACTTGTTTTACATAGAAAATTGGTTATTTTTATAAAAAATTTTTTTTGTCAATATTAGCCTAATAATGTTTACACAAAATTATACAATTATACACATATAAATGAGAGAAACACACGTGGATGTGAAAATACACATAGTATGATCATTGTCATATATGTAACGATATATTGTCAAGTAAACACACGTACACGACAAACACATATATAAACATTAACATAATACATATATTATAATTTCATCCATAAAATAAATATAAATTTAAAATTTTGATTTATTATTTATTTATTTATATTACATTAATTATATATTATTATAAAATTGGTTTGGTTCGGTTCGGTTCGGTTTTTACGGTTCGGTTTTTGGACAAAAACCGAAACCGAACCGAAATTTTTCGGTTTTTGAAAAATTAAAAACCGAACCATCGGTTTCTAGTTTCGGTCGGTTTTTTTGGTTTTCGGTTTCGGTTTCGGTTTTTTCGGTTTCTTTTGCTCACCCCTAATTATATTGACTAAAACATGTAGTCATTGTGCGCTGAAGTAGCTTTATTTTATATCTTGACACTTAAATGTAATAGGGCAACAAACATCTTGTGTGTTTAAGTCCTTGTAGAATTATTAGCTTTTTTACCTTGCGGTCAAGAGAAACCAATAATCATATTGTTATATGTTGTTCCTTCCACACACTTACGACAAGCGCTTGATTGCATAAACAATATAATAGTGTCATAGATATTACAAGTAAATTTCGAACCATAACGTTTTATGTAGGTCCTTGGTATATGATCTGACTAGCCTTTGTAAGACGATAGATAACTTGGATAAATCCAAATCAACTATATGAGAGACACTGACTATGAATATCAAGTGTTAATGCGTAATCTTAACACAAGAATTAAGAAGAAACAATAATACTAAATTGCTATTAAGCTCTATGCTTCTATTGATATTTCAATCACGTAGTACATAACATTGTGCCTTAGGGTTCCTCTTATACACCAAGGAAACCCTAATGGGCTTTACAAACGTGTCAAAGGATAATATACAATCGAACCGTTTTGATATCGATGAGGATAAACCGACGATTCTATTACAAGAAAAGCTTCGAGTATCACGAATGGTCTCAATCAACAAGAAGCTCACCACGATTGAACGATACACGATCTCCTGTGACCGTGAGATGCGAAAGAGTCTACGTGCTGATTATTTTGATGATCATTGTAAGGAATCCGTTATACTTTTTTCGGGAAGATTTCGTATGAGCAGTTAAAGTTTTCTAAAAATTGTCACAATGGCAGTTCAAGTTATACCGGTTCGATCCTCTCTCACAACTATGTTCATTCTTCAAATCATCGACTCGATTGTTACGGGTCGAGATAAGTATTTGTGCTCTTATGTAGTGCACAGCTGCCATACGCCAAATGAGCCCTACGGCAGCACACCCGGAAGCGTTTGCATGAATATTTGCATATGAGTGAGCATATTACACGAGTTGCTATATTTTCTTTAATTTGTGCATCATAGATTGTATATGCCAGAAGTATCGCGTAAGAAAGACAACACTTGAAGACGTTCTGTAAAAATACAACAAAAGCTATGACAATGATTCATGGTTTTCGGGTGAAGGGAACAATGCTGGAAAGTATTGATTGTATGCATGGGAATGGAAAATTGTCCTGTGTCATGGCAAGGTCATACGGTAAGGGGTGATAAAAAATACCATACTATAATGCTTGAAGCTGTAGCTTCGCAAGATCTGTGGATTTGACAATGCGTTTTATGGGAGGGCGGGTTGCGTATAGATTATTAATGTTTTAGATAATTCTCCGTTATTCGACGACCTATTAGATGACTTAGCCCATGTGGTTCCGTATGTGGTAAACGGAGTTCAGTATCGTAATGGGTATTACTTGGCTGATGGAATTTACCCGGAGTGGGCAAGTTTCGTCAAATCATTCACGGTTGCAACTGATCCGAAGCATACGTACTTTAAACAACGTCAAGAAATGTGGCAAGGGAAAAGATGTCGAATGTTTTTTCGTTGGTTCTCCATGACGTTGGGGACTTATTCAACAACCGGCCCGTGCATACGAAGTCAACACATTACGTAGAATCATGTATGCTGGTATCATAATGCATAACATGATTTTAGAAGATCAAAATATGTCGGTTGTTGACTGGAAACATGTGTATTCTAATCCTGCAAGGTCACTGCAAACAGTGTGGATCGATCGATGTCAAACCTAACGTCGTAAAGCAAAAGAATTAAGAGACAAAGATACACATATTAATCTCCAACAAAACCTTATGAACCATATTTGGCGCGAAGTTGAAGAAGCATCGGAAGATGATTAGTCGTCGGGGCTTATTTTTTTATTTTTTTTTAATTTTGGTATTTTTTTTAATGTGTGTTTTTTTTAGTATTGTAATGTGTATTTGAATTTTATGAATGAAATGGTTAGTTTGTTAAAAGAATGAAATAATTGTTTAGGGGGTTTTATGAAAATAAAGAGGTGAGTGGTGTTATTTGGTGTTATGATTAGGGGAGTGGTGTTGGTGTTGGTGTTATGCTGATGTGGCGCTGACGTGGCAGCAAAAACTTGGTATTGCCAAGTTATGATACCTGATACTCTTAGTTGTGAACGTAGAGAATCAAGATTTTATTTATTTATTTGTGGTTTTGGATAATGTTTACTTTTCTAAACTAAATTAACAAGCCAAAGTATTCACGCGTTATTGTGGGGCGGATTATTTTTTATTAGTGTGCTTAGGCATAAGAACCCGCGCGTTGTGGCGGGGCTAACTTTTTTTACTTAGGGTAGGCGATTTTTTTTTCGTGCCGTTTATATTAAAGTTATTAAGTACGCACGTTGTTGCAGGGTGTTATCTTTATTTTATTTTTTATTTATTTTGTGAGGGCTTTTTTTTTCGATCTCATGGTTAATATTTTTTTATATAGGCCTATGTATTGGGCCTAATGGTGCAGATATTTTTTAATCTGAATAAATCAATACTTTTGGAAAAAAATTCCTATGTTGTGTGAAGCAATTCTTTTTTATATTATTTTGTGTGGGTTTATTTTTTCGATCTCATGTTTAATAGTTTTTTTTATATGGGCTTATGTGTTGGGCTTCATGGCGCGGGTATTTTTTTATCTGAATAAGTCAGTATTTTGTAAAAAATTTATTATGTTGTGCCGAACAAATTTTTTTTTAAATATTATTTTGTGCGGGTTTATTTTTTGGTCTCATGTTTAATAGTGGTTTTTTTTATATGGACTTATGTGTTGGGTCTCATAGCGCGGGTATTTTTTGATCTGAATAAATCAGTACTTTTGTAATTTTTTTATTTTATTTTGTGCCGAGTATTATTTTTTTTGTATTGCGTATTTATAAAAAAAAATTGGGCCGGCCCAAACCGGGAGCCCATTGAGCCGAACACTGTAGCGCACTGTAGCAGCTACAGTGCGACGACAACGTTTCAAATCTCTTTTGAGTATATAGATAATATACATTTATTGGTACATGGGCCGACCAAGTCGCTTTTGGGCCTCATTGGCTTGGGCTCGTAGTTTGGGCTCGCGTTTAGACTAGAGCTTGGGTTTTTTTAGAATGTGCTTTGACATATTTTTTATTTGGTCCGTTAATGATTTACTAAGCCCGTCTTAGCTATTTATCATGTATATGCATAGTAAGTCGTTGTTTAGTGGGTCACAACAAGTATCAAATAATCGTAAAACGACAAAGTACGCAAACACCTTGCCGTGGAGCGCGGGTTCGCAAACCTCGTTGCTCACATTAGAGGAAGCTTTATATAGCTTTATAAGTGTACATAATTACTCTATCTATCTCAAAATTATTATCCCCTATTGATTTTTTAAGTCTTTTTCTTTCAAATTTTACCATACATATTTGTTGTTTGTGTTATATAATATTCAATGAAAAATATATAAATTTATTTTTTTTAAATGTGTTTTCATAGTTATGAATTTCATCAAATATTATATAACATAAACAAAAATATTTAACGTCAAAGTTGAAAGAAAAAGACTTGAAAAGTCAATAGGGGATAATAATTTTAGGACATAATGAGTAATTTATAAACTTTTTGATGTTATAAACTTATGTTCACTATATATAAACCTTTTATAACTCTTGAAATAATTCATCCTAACACGTGCATTAAATTAAGAAGAGGCTTAAGCCAATATGAACCTCTGAATGCTACATTTACATGAAACAAATGATCAAAATGATTAAAATGAAAGATAAAGCTCTATATAAGGTCTCCACTATGATAAACCTTTGTAAAGGTTCATAATAGTGCCAAATCACCATACAACATTACTATATTAACTTTTTTTTATGTTATAGACCTTTCCCCACTATACATAAACTTGTATAAAGCTTTTTTTAGGTAAAGGGTTTTCCCAGTAAATTTATTACTCTAAAAACAATTAAGTACAATGGATGAGGGTGAATCTCACATCTCTGCCCGTTACATAGGCAAACTACTTCCTTAAAGGAAGGTACACAAAGTGACTAGACTAAAAATGACTCACTAATTTCAAGTAATCTATTTCTTCTTACGACCTCATAACTTTATATCCAGATTGTGCATATAGATTGAATATTGTTAGGAATTTCCTGGCCTTCATACATATCATCATCATCGTATGGGTCGTAATCGTAATCAGCATTCGCATAAGTTTTCTTCCATTGTTCCAGCAAACTATTAGTACCATAGTCCAACCTCTCCTGAAGCAAAAAAAATTGTTTATTTCATTATAAACTGGTTCAACTTCATTCTCACTATCTGATCACCAGTCTCATAATCAACCTTATTTACCAAGTTTACCCTTATCATCCACAAGTGTAGTTTTCCCATCAATAATTAGTTTTTCAAACTTATCAATTTTTTCAACAATAGAAGTAGTACTAATACTACTAGATCCCACATTCCAGAACGAGGATTCACTAGAATTGGCCTCTTTTCTAGCCAAATTTGAAGTCCCCCCCATTTGTACCCACATCGACATCATTTTCAACCGAATTAAGCACATCAAATGGGTTTAGATTACTAACCTCATTTCTAGACTCCGCATCTTTCTTCTTATTACCACTATTTGTGTTGTCATTGTTCTTTTTAGAAACAGGTCTATAAACTTGTTTGACTGGTTTAAATCCTACCTTAGGACCAACCGGAACACCTCTAGGAGCTTGGCTAGGCTTCTTCAAGTTTTTCTCCATATCTGAGCCTATATTCTTGAGACACTCATCCTGGACATGACCAAAAACCTTACAACACGCACACCTGGTAGGTTTCCACTCATACTCAACACGAATAATACACGTATAGAACCCTTCCCCAACAAGTTTAGGCATAGCCACCACGATAGTATATTTCAACTCCACATCAGCCTGAAGCTTAATTATTACTCTAACATAGCTTGAAATACCCAATAATTGCTATGCACATGTTAGATGTATAAGAGTCAAGCATCAAAACAGTACCAAGTTTAGTAGGAATGGCACTCAAACCTTCCTCGTTAAATGCCGTCACATGGACACCATAGAGTTTAACCAAAACCGGAACATTAACAACATCTTCCCTCAATAAGTTTACATTCGGATTCCACTTTTTCAGAATAAGCGAATTATTGTGAATAAACCACAACCTATTTTCAAGCATTGAATTCAAACCATCCATAGAACTAGACTGGAAGAAGAATAACCCGGTAGACGAGTTAAGCATTGATTTAACTAGTCCATATTTACCCCTCAAGTGTTCCTAATATAGTTAGCAACAACGAGGTAAGCCAACCGCTTTACCCAAAAGAGACCATATGACGTATTAGCAAACCATTCAATAATAGCTCTAATAGACTCTAACGGACAACCACATCAGTCCTGTTTCCCGCCGGTGTGATTAAAGTGCGAAAATTCAGACTTTTCCTACTCGATTCACTAGTAAATAATTTAGCATAAGAAGTACCTAATTTACGGATCAAACTAATGGAGCTTAATACGTTCTGCCCCACATTCACATCCTTAGTATTCCTATTAGCAACCACAGGCTCGTCCACAGCACGAAAGGAAACCACGACATTATCCTTTGCTGCATCAATAGCCGAGCTATGTTGTTTTTTACTTAATAAGTATATAATACTAAATAATTAGAAAGCTAATAATATGAAGATATAAAAATAAATAATATGCTTGTCAAGTAAAAGGTGAATAGATTCTTAAGTGTGAAATCTAAGATCTTAATGATGAACTAATTTCTGTTTAATAAATCGATTCCTCAAACCGTTGGCTTAATATTGAAAACGACTTTTTAACAAAATATTAATTAATAGTTTAATGCCTATTTAATCTTACGGCTTTTGCCCGTTTGACTAAATAAAACTTTAAACTAAATAATTTTTACAAATTATTATTCACTAATTACTTGTTAAATTTCACACTTAATTCACTAAACACCAATTTAGTTAACAAGCATAAAAATAAACTACTCGCTACTCATAATGATCAAATAAGCAAAGCAAAACATTTTTATTCTAAGCTACACTAATATATTGAAAAGGGAAAAGAGGTGAAACCGAGTAGAAGAACCGCAAAAGAACGAAAAAAACACCCGATCTAATAATCTAACTTAATATTTAAGTTTAGAAGCTTTTAGCTTTAAACTTAAGATAAAAAGCTAGACTACTAGACCCTTAAGCTCCACGCCTATGAGTTGAACCGAATCCGTCGTCACAAATTAAACAAGGTTAAGACAAATTATGATTAACTAAAATACTTTTAAACTAATTTCAAACTTTTAAGAATGTTCTTACAAAATCTTCCTTAACTGTTTTGACATAATAGTTGGGCCAAGCCCAATTTGCTTGCTATCAAATCTAAAATCCGAACATTTAAACAATATGAATCAAATCCAGATTTTGTATTTTGTAACTTTCAATAATAATTTATGTAAAACAATTTTCAACATATAGAAATGAGGAAAAAGGGAACGAAAGTAAAAATCAAATAATACTAGATTAAGCTATGACTATGTAAAGCAAAAATTAAATAAGCAATTTAAAACTAATCCGACAACTAATAAGCTAGGAATAAGCTACTAGGATAATAAGCACTCGAAACTACAAAGTGACAAGGCTTATATAAGCCGAGCGTAAAAGCTCACGCACCTCACTTGTAACGTTCGAATCGAGCCATAAGAAAGGAAGAAGCAAACCGAATAAGTCCTTATTGAACTTAGACGAAATTTTTTAAATAAAAAAATATATAAAATAAATATTAATATGCAAAAACTTTTGATTATCTAAGCTAAATCTAAATTCAAATAAGCCATAAGAGAGCTTATTCGAGACAATGATATAAGCTAAAAAGAAGAAAAAGACAATAAGAAACAATTAGCTTATACGAGAGGCTTGTGTTTGAATAAGCTAAGGAGAAAAAGAGCTAGAAATAAGCCAAATAGAGCAACCAAACACCATCCTTCATTGTATTTCAAATAAGCCAAGATCTATTACAAGAACTAAACTAATAAGCTTTAAATAAGCTTTTACAAAATCACCTAATAAGTTAACGAGACTAATACTACTGATACAAAAAAAAACTACTACTACTTTTTCGTTCAAATGGAAAGAAAACAAAAGAAAACCAATGAGAGCTACTGCTACTTTAATATATTCTACCACTACTGTCTATTCCAAAAAAATAATAATGACCGAAAAAAAATAAGAAAACTAAGATATATCCTCTCCCCATTGCTGCGTAGTGTTTTTATATAGCCAAAGTTGTGAGGGCATATTAGACTTTCAACTCCATTGCCAACTTAGATACTCCATTCTGGTCCACCAGTATTTCGCTTCATCCCAACGCGAGTCAATAATTGGCTACTTATTATCCATGTTAATCATTAATACCCTTAGTTGGATAATGTGAGAAATTCCTAGGATGTAACATGCTTGCTCACGTGTAAGCATTTGGATGGATAAGAATTTTGAGTGGAAGGTCATGTGAATGGGATATGATTTAATTTTGAAGGCACGTGTGTGACAACCGTGGCTTGAGCAGGTTGGTCAAACCGTAGTGTTGACCTAAATATCTGTTCTATAAGTATGGTTTATGGTTATATGTGATCATATGTATTTATGTGTGTTTTTATGTGTTTATGAGGTACTGGTAATCAATCTATTGGGTGTGATCATCTCAATGAGATTGGATTGATGGTGAAGTTTGTTGAGTTCATTTCGTTCACTTTTGAGTGACGGGGAAATGATTATTGAGATTTGAGCGTTTTCGTGTTAAATGTGTAAGTATTATTACGTATACGTATTTTTATGTTAGTAATTTAAGATAAGTTTAGGTTTTAGAGGTTAAGTTAAGAGAAATGAGATATTTGATGGAGAAATTTCATTTTAATCACTTATAGTGATAATGGAATTGATTGGGTATTTTGAGAAATTTGGTTTGGTTAATAAGTGTTTGTCTAGGTGATGGATTAAAATGGGAAGCGTGTCAATTGTGAAAGAAATGAGTTTGTGAAAATATGAGAGTTTTTTGTAAACTTTCCATAAATAGAAAGTGAGTTTGGAAATAAAAAGTTATTTTTAGAAAGTAGTTTTCAAGCAAAATGGTTTAACAAATTAGCTTAGGTTTATATAAAACTTAAGGTATAAAGATAATTAATTAAGTAATAAAAGAAAAGAAAAAAAAATATTTTTTTAGGCATGAATAGCAATCCGAATTTTAATAAAAAAAAGAAAAAAAAGTAATTAAAGTCTTAGTTATAATCTAAAACTAATTGGACTTAATCTACAATTCTACAAGGAGGCCTATAAATATAAATCATAAATCCCTAACCCCTCATTCCCTTGAGTTCGACCGGCCATAGATAAGACGAAAAGAGAAGACGATTTTTTTAGGGTTTTACTTTTAAGGTAATCTTTTTAATTTTAGTTTTAAATCTTTCAATTCTAGTAACTTAATTATGATGGATTATGGTTTAAATTAGGTTTTATAAATTAGGGT
>BQNB010048302.1:0-42633 GCA_026074375.1 Tanacetum coccineum | reverse complement strand
ATTTTGGTCCCTCAAAGTTATATTTTGCATTTTTCATCCTTCAAGTCTTCTTTTGTTGACTTGAATTTGTCGGGGTTGACTTTTCGTTTGACTTTGGCTATCACCGGCTTTGAGTTGGCTTTGTCTTTCACTCTTTTCCATCTCGTGCTCGATTTTGTCGTTTTTGGCTTTGTTTTTCGTCCTTTTACGAATATCCGTTTCCTGCACAATACAAATGCAAAACAAACATATATTTGGCAAGTTCTGTCTGTTTTTGGTCATTTAAGTCCGTTTTTAATAGAAAAAGGTATGTGTAATTAAGCACATACCAAGCCACTTCATCTTCCGTTCGTGTTGTGCATATTAGATGTCTATCTGTCAATCGTTCTTCATCATCAATGTGAGTTTCATAACCTCGCTTTGCAACCTTTTGAATGTTTATAAACCCGTGAGGGGGATACATGCTTGTTTACAAATGCATTTACATGATTGTTTACAAATTAGTTTACATACTCATTTACATAGCTCGCTATGGGATACATTATTTGACTTCATTTTTGGTCACAAATGCATACTTTACATTCGAAATGATTTCGGATTAGCTTAGGCTGATTTAACTGATAGCAATAACATTACTGCCCGGGTGTTCTTGGAGGGGACACTGGTAACGGGAGTACATATATTTTTACATTACTGCCCGGGTGTTCTTGGAGGGGACACCGGTAACGGGAGTATATATACATTATTTGTATCACTGCCCAAATTAGGGTACATACAAGTCTACGTCACAGCGTCATGAACTGTAAATCACTTGGAGGGTGAGCGCGAATGTTATGAAATAGATCTATTCGGGTGTGGATCCCTGTTCGGGTGATTAGCGATCACTTGGTAAACGAACATTATAGATCTATTCGGGATTGACAACCCCCGTTCGGGTGACTAGCTATCACTGGGAACGAACGTTATAACATGTCGGATTATAACGTTGGGACTATCGGGCCTCCCCAACAAATACATACATTGGAACATTTTGTTCATTAAATTAACCATGCATTCTTTATAAAATCTTTGGGATAAGATTGGTACTTTTGGTGACATAAAATGGGTCGTGCATATTTTATAAACATTTTACATGGTACTGTGATGACACAGTGGATAAATATATTTGTTGAAACTTACATTCATATTTAAACTAATCTATGAACTCACCAACTTTAATGTTGACACTTTTAAGCATGTTTTTCTCAGGTGAATTAGATGCTTGGACTATTTGATGTGCATTGGAGTCTTTACATTCAAGCTTTTCATTGTGATGCAATTATGGGACAAATGTTATATTAAATTCAGATTTTGATTAAATCAACAATGGTATTTTTCAAACGACACCTAGATGTCGTTCTCTTATATCTATTGCTGTGTATTATGAAGTTGCACCCCATGTGGTATTCCGCTGCGTTGTATATGATTTTTTTTGGGGTGTTACAGATAACACGTATTCGAATCATTAAACAATCATTTTCAAATAGTGACCTACGTTTAGCGTTGGCATGATGTTAGCACTCGTAGGATTTCCATTTGATAATTGTGAATACTATTTTATAGTATCACTCCAAGATGTTTTGGCATTGTCACATAGACATGCAATGTCATGAAGACATATAATCATTGTACCTTTTGTATTATTGATGTTTAATACAAATGTACTTTTGTGTCCTAAAGATATTTCATTGAATATTAATTTGGTTCTAGACTCTTGTGCACTTTTAGTAGGCAAGGATTGGAGCACAATGTCCTTTATTCAATACCAACTTTCTCAGGATGAGAAGTCGATAGATTATGTGTTTAATCTCCGTGAGAATGAAACAAATACTTTTTGAGAAGTACTTGAGTGGCTAGGAGGGGTTGTGCATTTGCATCACTGGGTCTATGATGTCTACTTTAATACCAGAAATCAACGAATGAAATCCGATAGCATATGAGTTGACCCGGTTTCTATCCTAGTTTAGGAGAAACACCCTTCATCTTTTCTAATAAGCCTCTCACTTTTCAACTCCAACATTTTTTTATCATTCTATTCATCTATCACATTCTTGTCATTTTTGACATTTTTATCATTTTTCATTCATTCTTTTTCATTCAAAGCTTTATCCCTTAAGTCCTTTTGGCATTCAAAATATGTTGATTTGCACCACAAACTCCATCACCTAGACCTAACTTTCCTAAATTGGAAGAAAGACTCCGGGGTAGATCAATTTCGATTTTGGAAGATCATATGAGTATTTGAGAGTAACTAAATCACACCGTGCAATGCAATCAATATACGCCAAGATAATTCCTTTAGAATGAAGGTCTGTGAAAACCATGATGAAAATTTGAAATCGTATCATAAGATTTCGATAAGATCAAGATAATGTAGAACAAGTACTCTATCCGTTTTTGTATGCGATGGCATTTCTTTTCTTGCAAACTTTTCTTCTTTTCTTTTCATGTGTTGTTCTTGCTTTTGAAGCACATGACATATACTTTCATTTTTTCAAGTATACGATTTCTCAATTCTCTCTTTCTATTTTTCCTTACAAATCTCTCTTTCTATTTTTCATCATTCTCACTAGCAACATATAAAGAAGAAAATTTTGATCTTTGAAAGTTCTCAATCATCGTAAAGACACTCCCCATTAACATATGCCGAGAAACATTTTTAACATAAAGCTAAAAACGCAAAAACACGAATATGTTAAGATGAAATGCAAACAATTTACCATTTTCTTAACTTTCTGAAAACTTTTCATCAAAAATTGAACGGATACTCCCCCTCGAAAAATACCGTATCTTCGTTAAAATCTTTATGAGGGAGATCCTCTTTGCAGTTTTGAGTCTTTATTTCTTTAGACACTTAAAACTTTTAATCATTTTCACAAAGAGTACACCGATTTGAAGACCTTTTAAAATTGATTTTATTTTGAAAGTACCACATTTTAAAATTAGAATCGAATGTAACTCAACATCTTGAGATCATTGACTTTTTAGACAACTTGATTTTATCTTTGAAGTACCACATAAAGATTTTGAAAAATATTTATCAATGACTCAAGTCAAAAAAGACTTCTCTTCTTTTTCAAAGATAAATGCACTTATGTGTATACTTTTTTTTATTTAAAGCACGGGTTATGTACTGAAATATACACAAGCCATCAAATGAAGTTCGGGTTTCATACTGAATATGTATGAAAGCCATAATAGAAACTAAAAAGCTTTTTGTATTTTCTATAAAATTTGGTATAAAAGAAAATCTTTTTGACTTTTCTAAAATTTATAAAAGAAAATCTTTTTGAACTTTTTATCAAATTTTATATAAAAGAAAATCTTTTTGTATTTTTTGAAATTTTATGTATAAAAGAAAATCTTTTTGTCTTTTCTAAAATTTTTATAAAGGAAAATCTTTTTGTATTTTCTATTATTTTATAAAATAAAATCTTTTTGTATTTTCTAAAATTTATTAACAAAAACATTTCGCGGTAAAGAATTTATGTTTCACGACTCATCATACCCAACTTCTAGACTAAAAATTTAAATCGAGCTTCAGGCAGAGATTTCGTGAATAAATCCGCAAGTTGATATTCAGTACCAACGAAATATAACTCTATTGTTCCTTTTTCAACATGATCCTTGATAAAATGATACCTCACATCAATGAGTTTTGTGCGAGTGTGTTGTACCAGATTGCACGAAATTGCAATCGCACTTTGTGAATCACAGTAAATCGGTACGCATCCACAAAACTTGAGTACGCATCCACAAAACTTGAGCACAGTAGCCAGAAACAGCAACATATTCAGATTCTGCTATAGAAATAGACACGCAATTTTGCTTCTTTGACGACCAACACACCAACTTGTCACCTAAAAATTGAACACTGTCACATGTACTTTTTCGATCTAAGTGACATCCTGCATGGTCTGCGTCTGAATAGGCAATTAGATCAAAGCCAGAATCTTTCGGATACCAAAGGCCTAAATTAATAGTCCCTTTGAGATATCGAAAGATCCTTTTGACGGCTGACACATGATGTTCATTTGGGTTTGCCTGATATCTAGAACACATACATGTTGCAAACATTATATCTGGCCTACTTGAAGCAAGATACATCAACGATCCAATCATGCTATGATAGTCAGTATGATCAACTAGTTTTCCAACTAAATCAAGTTTGAGTTTAGCTTGTTCAACCATGGGAGTGGGAACCGTATCACAATTTTCCATTCCAAATCTTTTCAAAATATCAAGAATGTATTTGGATTGATTTATGAAAATCCCATTTGAAAATTGATTTACTTGAAGCCCGAGAAAGAATTTCATTTCTCCCATCATACTCATTTCAAAACGTTTTACCATTAAATCTGAAAATTTCGTGCAATATTTTGGATTCGTTGAGCCAAATATAATGTCATCAACATATATTTGAATTAGCATTATATGTTTACCCTTCTTTTTAATGAAAAGAGTAGGATCAATTGAACCTTTTTGGAAACCGCTGTCGATCAAGAACTTTGAAAGAACGTCGTACCATGCCCGAGGTGCTTGTTTCAAACCATACAGAGCTTTGTCGAGAGCATACACATGATCTGGATATTGTTTGCTGACAAAACCTGGAGGTTGACCAACATACACTTCCTCTTTAAGAATTCCATTGAGAAACGCCGTCTTTACATCCATTTGAAAGACCGTGAAATCCTTATGAGCAGCATATGCAAGAAATAAGCGTATAGCCTCAATTCGAGCAACTGGAGCAAACGTCTCATCATAATCAATGCCTTCTTGTTGACAATATCCTACAGCTACAAGCCTTGCTTTGTTTCGAATAACCAAACTGCTTTCATCTTTCTTATTCTTGAAGATCCATTTGGTTTTGATGATAGTCTTGCCTTCGGGTCGAGGAACTAATCTCCAAACTTTCAATCTTGCAAATTGATCAAGCTCATCTTGCATTGCACTAACCCAATCAGCATCTTTCAAAGCTTCAGCTACGTTAGCAGGCTCAATACTACTTAGCAAACATGCAAACAAACATGAATTTGCTAGTTGTCCTCTTGTACGAACACTCGACTTTGGATCACCAATTATTTTATGAAGTGGATGATCCTTAGTCCACTTTTTCTCATGTGGGTAAGGTTGATAAAATGTATAAACATTGGAAGGATCATAGAACGTTGTACTTGTATCAAAGTAAGCATCTTCAAATCGTTCATTAAACACATTGTATGATGTACTTGCTTCATTCACATTAGGAACACTTTCATTTAAAACCGATTTAGTATTTGTTAGAGGAACCATGACTTCTTCTAAACTTTGTTGAATGTCATCATTCAATGAAGATGAAGAAGATTCCTCTTGAAATGATTCAGAACTCTTATGAAAAACTTCTTCTCCATACGAAGGAATTTCAACGTTAGAAGTTTCAACATTCGTTGTTGGAGATTTCGTTATCTTTTAAGCATCAAAATACTCATCGTAACAATTGTGAAATAAATCTTCCAAATCTTTCTTTGAAGTTTCTGAAACTTGTGAAACTGTTGGATTTGAAGATTTTCTTGTTTCGTTTAAATTAGATAAACCGGGTTCTAAACTGAATTGTTTAGAAGCCATTTCAGAAATCTCCTCAAAATTCACATTCACGCTCTCATGTATCTTTTGAGTACGCTTATTATAAATTCTGAAGGATGTAGATTCTTTGAATATCCAACAAACACTCCGATATCTCCTTTTGCCTTGAGCTTTCCAACATCATCATAATCATTGAGTAGATAGCATCTACAACCGAACACATGAAAAAATTTGATGTTTGGTTTTCTCTTGTTAATGATCTCATAATGAGTTTTATCGAAATGTTTGTGAACAATCAAATGATTTTGTGTAAAGCAAGCTCTTGTGATGGCTTCAGCCCAAAGAAACAATGGTAAGTTTCAAATGTAAGCATAGTTCTTGCAGCTTCGACTAAGGTTCGATTTCTCCTTTCCACGACACCATTTTGATGTGGCGTTCTTGCAGCAGAAAATTGTTGAGTAATTCCGACCTCATTAAACAACTTAGCAAGAGTTTTGTTCTTAAACTCAGTACCATTTTCAATTCGAACACGCTGAACTTAAAGTTGAAGATTCCCTTGGGTTTTCTTGATGAATGAAATGATCACTTCGGAAACTTCATCTTTCGAACGAATAAAGAATACCCATGTGAACTAACACATGTCGCTTTCCATTTATACTTTTAACGCGCATCGGACCACACAAATCCATACGAAGAAGATAAAGTGTCTTATTCGAAGCAAAAGCCGTTTTGGACTTGTGATGTTTCTGATGAATCTTCCCTTGTTCACAAGCAAAACACAAATGATCTTTTTTGAATTTTTAGGAAGACCTCGAACAAGATTGTTTTTCACAAGGTTATTGATTGTGGCGAAATTCAGATGAGAAAGACGTTGATGCCACAACCAAGATTGCGAAGAAGAACCTTTGCTAGGAGACAAGCCGACGAATTTGAAGCGATTTCTTTAAGAGAGATAGTATACAAATTCGACGAACGATCACAGGTAAGAAAATCTACACCATCTTTCTTTCGAACAAAACATGTAGACTTTCGAAAGGCAACTTCAAGACCCTTGTCACAAAATTGTCCAACGCTAAATAAGTTATGTCTTAAACCTTCGACATAGTAAACTTTCTTGATCAGCATTGATCCAATAACCACATCTCTATAGCCAGCAATCACCGCAAAATCATTATTGCCAAAGCGAACCGTTCCAAGAAACCTTTTCACAAAGTTCGTCAAAAGAGCATGATTACCCGTCATATGCTTTGAACATTGCGAATCGATGATCCAAAGACAAATCTAGACAATCTGCAATAAATAAAACACCAAAGACATTCAACAAACTTTGGGTACCCATTTGAAAATGGGTCCCTGTGAGTTAGGTGTCTTAGAAATTTTATCTATTTGACGCTTTTAGGAATCCATTTAGCTACGGGTTCAGCTAATGGTTGCATTTTAGGTAGCCACCTAAACAAAGTTTTAGGTAAAGAGTTATTTGAATTACTCTTAGAACGCACGTTTAAAGAATCACGAGGCTTTTTCCTAAAAGGCATCTTGCTAACTCGAGAATTTATTATACTCACATCATCAAAAACAAACAAATCATTCACATCATAAGAATCATACAATCTAGAATTACAAGAAACATTCCTAGTATCATTACAAGCATAAGCACTTATAGTGTCTACATGATGAGAATTATTACATGACAACATGTCTTTGCGAAAATATCACTTAACATCTTTATTCAATTTTGAAATACTAACAGAAGACAAATCAGCACTAGAAGTATTAGACGACCCTTTCTTCTTCCAAATAACATCGCTATGCTTAGGTCTTCTAACACTACTTAAAGTGTCTAAATCTGAAAAATGAACGAAATCTCTATTAGTACGCAATACATCGTTATTCACTTGTTTGTCATTTTGTTTTGATGATGTTCTCTTACGTCTTTTTCTTTTTGTTTTATTTTCAACATTATCTTAAACACAAGACGTTTTTGACACTGAAATTGGTGAAATACTTTGTGACAAATTTATTTTAAACATTCTTGGAGCAATCACTTTTGAATTCTCCAAATTGTCACAACCTTTTTCAACCACTTGACAATCATTTTCACTTTGATTTTCTGATTCAGAAATTGCTTTTTCACTCGACTCAAAACCTTTTGATTTAAAAGACTCAATTATTTTTAAATTTTATTTTTCTTTTTCCATAAGACTCACACTTCATCTTCCAAATCAATTATGATCTTTTCTAAAATCACAGTCGGAACATACGGTTTGAGTGAACTTGTTTGCTGAAACGGAGAATCAGTCTTTTCAAAATCTGGATTTATTATCTCTTGAAAGTAATCATCCAAAAAATTTATCTTTTCATTCACATAACTTTCATTCAGATTTCCATAATCATATGCAAACTCAATTTTATTCTCTTTTGCTCTTTTAAATTTTTTAATTTCCAAAGCTTCATCCGAATGTGTGAGAAACATCAGAGTATACCCTAGACCAATAACCTTCTCATCGTAAAGACTAGGTCTTAATTCTTTTGCTTTACAAATATAACTTGGATTTTCAAAACCTATTCCTTTTTTACCATTATACAATTTATCCTTAGAAGTCATGATCATATGTATTGTCTGACGTGTTTATCCAATTTTATAAAGTTTTTTTTCACAATCATTTAATCTTTCCAAACACGTTTCAATTTCTAAATCCTTGTTACGCACACACTCTTCTAATTCTGAAATTTTTGTTTGTTTTTCTAAAATTTTCTCTTGAAGCCTCAACACATTATTATTCATCTCAACTAATTGACGACTCATCTTATCAAATAAAATCTCTTGTTCATCAATCTTTTTCCTATGTTGTTTATCATTATCACAAAGAGCAGAATATCTAATCATATATTCATATCTTTCTTCCTCAAGTTTTGCATATTGTGCTTGACATTCAGTATGAGTATCAATCACAACATGTTTGACTTTGAGTTGTTCTTGTAAAACTTCCGTTTGAGCAAGCAAATCATCATTCTTTTCGTTCAACACTTTTATTTGTTCATTAAATTCATTGTTTTTCTCCTCAAAAGTGTTTACTTGATTCTTTAAAACATCATATTTATCTTGTAAATCATTGTTTTGATTTTCTAAATCTTTGCTTTGTTGATTTGCTTTCTCAATATGTTTTGACATTTAGCAATCTTTTGGTTAAACTTCTTAATCAATTTATCAACTAAATGATCCTTTTCTTCAGAATCATTATGATCAACTTCTGACTCATCATGATCTGTTTGAGATACAATATGATTTTCATTAAAATTTTCACTAGCAGATTCAATTGCATCATGAAAAATTTCTTGATCATCATCATTGTCCACAAATAAACCATAATTAGTAGAGTTATCATAATACTCTGAAGTTTCATATTCAGATTCACTTTCAGAATCAGAGGTGTAATAAGATACCTCAGCAATGGTTTCTTCAGCAGATGATGAACTTTCCTCTGAATCCGAAAGAACCTTTTCCATTTTAGCCATGAAGACCATATTTGCACTGATCTCTTGATCTGAATCACTACTGGACTCCATCCAAGCTTGGTCCTCAGCAAGAAGCACTTGTTCATCACCGTCTTTCTTAGCTAGCAACATCTTTGTCTTGTAGTAGTTGTAGTCTTTGACCTTTGCTTTCTTGCAGTCTTTGGCAAAATGTCCTTCCTTCTTGCAATTATAGCACTTAACTTTGCTCATATCCCATTTCTTCTCATCGGCTTTCTTATCCTCTTTATTTTCCTCTGACTTTACGTACTCTGGTTTCTTGTTTACTGAAGAAGAAGCTGAAGAAGTTCTCAAATTGTTGTTTGTTGGCTTTGCATAATACTTCTTTCGATTAAAATCTTTTGCTAACAACGCGGTAATCTTTTTCAAATCACTGATATCTTCATCATCACTTCCTTCAGACTCTGATTGAATTACAACTTTCTCTCTGTGTTTGCTCACTTTTGTTTTCTCAGCAACCAACACTAATGGATATGGAGTAACCACAACTGCTTTTTTCTTATAGCCTATTGCTTTATTCACATCACCTTGGTTTTGCTTCAGAATGTTGTAAAGAGCATCAATATTGATATCCATTAAGTTTTTGGTTTGCCTCGTCAGTGTACCATACTGTTTCCATTCTGGTTGCAGATTGTTTAAGAACTTGTAATTCAACTCACAATTATCTTTCTTATAACCACACTTCTTCAAATCATTAATCACTTGTAAGTAACGAAGATAAGTATCAAGCAACTGCTCTGCTTCAATAGCTCTGAAAGTCTCATACTCATACATACTCAGAACCACACATCTACCTTTCAAGAGCATCCCATAAATCTTTAGCAGTATCGTTGCTATCAATAAGAGAATACATGTCATTTGGAAGCCCTTGTATTAAAAGAGATCTAGGTAGACGATCAATCTTTCGATTCTTTTTCTCTTCAGCAGTCTAAAATTTGGGATCTTTAAGAGTAGGAGGTGCATTCGGTGCAGTTCCAACAAGTGACACTTGAGCAACAACAGGTAATCGGTGTTCACCATTCTTAATATAATTAATCATTGCTTCATCATCCGTTTTCTCTTCAAGATAGTTCATAAATTGTTCACTCCATTGAGAATATTCACCCCGATACAACAACGGAATCCGCATTGTCGAACCAACCATGATCACGTCTCGACTCATCTTGTCTCTCACAAATATCCCGATACTCAACAAATAATCCCAACAAGTGTGCTCAATTAATCACCACAAACTAAACTTCCGCAAACAAAAATTATATAATTCGCAAGTAAAAATCGTAGACTAAAATTAATCCCAATAATTCAACAAACAATTATAATCAATCTTGGATTATCGACCCGCAACCAAAATTGAAATCCTAAAATAATCAATCTCAATTATTGAGACCAAAACTTCAGCCCACACTCAAACATTCGGATTATTTCAATTTTAGTTCACAATTTTCGTTAACTAAACCCTTGTCAAAATTTCATATCAAGAATTCACAAAAATTATCATCAAAAAACTACACTACACGAATACAACTCTAGCCTAAGATTTTTATAACGTCACCTTAACTCCAAAATTTTATAATTTGTATACAAACTCTTACCAGCCCAATCTCCTAAAACTTTCAGATATGAAAAGAATAAGCCCAAACCAAAGATTATATCCCTAACCCTAAAAGGTCTAAGTATATAAATTCGCTACACACTACATAAATGAATCCTAACAAAAAAATATAACAATCCTCCTTATCTCTTATGTAGTCACCGACTCTCTCTCTTTACTCTAACCAAAAGTAAACCACAAATGTCATAATACCCTTTAGGTTCTCTGTATAAACGACACAAAAACACCCTTTTGCATCATTTTCTTGTTCGAACACATGTATGTTTTCTTATGTTTTTCGTATATGTTCTTTAAATCGAAACAAAATAAGATCTTGGACACTCTTGTTCTTGATTATTTTGATGTGTTTCGAAAATTAAAGTGAAGATGTGTGCCTCAAAAATGATATGTGATAAGTTATATTTTTTGTGGTTTAGATCTTTAAAGGTCTTGAAATGAATTATAAACACAAAAATATGAAACTAAGATCGAGTGTATGATTAGTTTCTTTTAATGTTTCAATGTTGTATATCAAATCTTGTAAGTATGAAAGTGAAAGAGTGATATGTGAGGGTCCTTGGTGAGTCTAGATCTATATGTTCATGTGGTGTTACAGATCTGTAATGATATTGTGTTTAAAAGAAATCTTTTTAAGATTTAAAATAAGTCCAAGCAAACACAAATCTGAGATCTATGAAATATTTTTTCTGTTTTTAGATAAGCTTCTTGTTTAGATCTGATATGTTCTCTTATTTTTTCTCATCTTTTCTGTTTTGATTTGGGTTAAACGAGTTATATTTTGGCTTATGTATTTAATATAAATCGCCCTATACACTTGGTATAAATCGCCGAATACACTTAGTACATATCGCCCTTTATATCTTGTATATATCGCCCTTTATATCTTGTATTTATCGCCCTATATACCTGTACTGGGGTTGGGGGGGGGGGTGGGGTTCTCTGGGGGGGGGGGGGGGGGGGGGGGGGGGGGGGGCTTGTATTTATCGCCCTATATACCTGGTATGAGATTGGTTCAAATGGGAAGGGTTTTAAGATAGAAAGGATAAAAAGGGTTAAAATTGTAATATATGTAATTAGATTAATAAGGGTATTGTAGACATTTAACATTTCTCTCTTAATTATTCATTTAAGTCTTCTTGTTAATTTATTCAAGTCACTCTAATTCCTTTGTGTCTACTATGATGTTAGAAATTGTATTTACGTCATTTTTAATTGTTCTATGTGTAATTTGATATCTAAATCGTATACAAGTTTCCATGTCCATGTTGTTTGGTGTGTAATTTTTTATAGAGGTTTTTCATGTCATTTTATTTTATTTTAAACAATTTAGTGCGTCATTAAAATATATTATAAAATTTAGTGTGTCAAAACTCAAAACACTTAGTTTGTCACTAAAAGTGTGTCACAAAAATTCGTGTGTCACTACATATATATCAAGAAAATTAATGTGATAAATATTGTGTGTCACTACAATTATAACAAATTTTTTGTGAGTCACTATATATGTATGAAGAATTTTTTACACCATTTTACAAATGTGTCAAAAAATTAGTGTGTCACTACATATATATTAACAAAATTAGTGTGATAAATATTGTGTGTCACTACAAATATACTAAATTTTTTGTGGGTCACTATACATATATGAAGAATTTTTTACATCACATTACAAATGTGTCAAAAAAATTAGTGTGTCGTTATATATGTATCAAAAAATTTAAATTGATGTGTCATTGGATACTATCAAAAAGCTTTGTGTGTTACAAAGAACTAAAAAATAATCGTAACTCATTCAGTCAGAATTAAATGTACGACAATTTACAAAGGAAAGAAAACAAGACTTTTGAAATGTGTCAAATGTTACAATTTATTTTTTCCCTCTTTGCCCTTTATTAATGAATAGGCGAATACTCGTGCACGCACGGAAAATCCCTAGTGGCAGATAATTAACGATATGCAATGTTGTGGTACGTTTTTCGTGTAGCGTTCACAATAGGCGAGTACCCGCACATAGCGGTGAAAATTCTAAGCGGTAGATAGTTATAGTGATAAAAAAAGTTTATGGTTATAAACGAAAAGTAATAAAAGTTTGATGATTTGAGATTACACATAATGTTTTTAAACTCGGTTAGACCCGGTACCGGTCACACTCAAAAAAGCAGTTCAAATTAAACTGTTTTTTATATTTTTGAAACCCGGTTAAACTCGTTGGGTTTGAAGTGACCCGGGTCAACCCGGTTTTTGAGATACATATATGTATATACTTTTTTTTGTATCATTTTCCAAATATATAAAAAATTTATTTTTGTGGTACACCGGGTTGACCCGGTGGTCGAACCGTTTGAACCGGTAATCCAGTGACTTGATCGGGTCGATTAAAGACCCAGTTTTGAAAACATTGATTAAACACTATTTAAACTAAAAGAAAATAAAATGAGTTATAAACAAAAATAATTATATAAGTTATTGTTTCCATATATAATTTAGTTAGTTTTTTCACTTTCAAAAAAATATGGTTTTTCTTTTATATATAATAGGCGAATATCCGCGCACGCACGGAGAATCCCTAGCAGCCGATAATTAAGGATATGTAATATTGTGGTACGTTTTTCGTGTAATGTTCAAAACAATATTTAAAACCCGCGCTTCGCTGCGGCGAACTTTGGTTATTGTGTTTTATCAAATAAAAGTTTATACGTTTTTGGTCTATGATGTTTGCTTAGTATAGAACGTTTTATATTAAAAAGGTTTCTTTATCGAACCTCAACAATTACACTGATATTCATTATTTTACCAAACCACAACAATCATACATCAAAACACAATCTTGCTTTAACATCAACTACATGTCTACATCTTGTTTTAAGAGCGAATGAAAAGGAAACATATGCATCAGAAATGCAATGAAGGGTAAAAAATTTACTTAGAAGAATGATTACCCCTAACTCTTGGAGCCTTTACTTATCTAACTTTTCTCTATACACTACTAACATTCAACAAAGTCCATTTTATATAATCGTTCGCATTTATTATAAATATGTAATGGAATATGTCAAGTTACTTATGTAAACTAATCACAACCACAAGTGAAAGCTAACTTGTAGATAGCCAAAGAAGGGGAAAAAAACAATAATCTTCCAGTTAGATGCTTTCAAATTGAACCCACTACTGAAGTCTTGGGGTATATTTTAGTTGGCGCTGCTGCAACTTAACCAAAACAGGACACACACCATCTTTTTTATGTCTCAAAAGTTCTTTAGTTATTTTGTACTCTCACTGAATCTGAAACAGAATCCAAACAACCCTTCATTTCAAAAACTGACAAAACAACAACAAATAATGATTCAATATATGATTAAATTTAGACAACCACACTATAGCAATTTACAGTGAAATTTACATTCTAGAATGTTATACTACTAAGATAACAAACTTCAGCAACCAACTTTGTAGAACAAAGATAAACTTCTGACTATGTATATATAAGGGGGTGTTTGGTAAACCTTTGTTTAAGTGGTGGATAGCTTATTGTATCTTGGAAAAGCTAATAAGCCCTTTCAAGGTGTTTCCTTAAGCTTGTGTTAACACGTACTATAAAAGTGACCCGGTAACCAAACACAACCTTTTTAAACTGTAACCCTTGCCTTTTTTGTGTTTTGAATATTCCATTTTAGTCCTTTGACTATTTGACTTTTGTTAGTTTATTCAGATATTGTACCGTGTTGACGTTGGCGATTTTATGAGAATTATGGTGATTTATGGTTTATCTTGATCAATAATCCCTTTTTGGAAGGTATTATTATGTTATTTGTAATTTGGGTGGTTTGACCCGTGAATTTTGAGAAATGCCAAAAAACGAGTCCTGACACGTTCGTTAATGTCCAAAGGAGTTTTTAAGGGTTTAAAGTGAAAATATGTCGAGTAAATACTCTAAGTTATTGGAAGAGTATTTTTAAAGTGAATAAAAATGCTAAGTAACTTTGGGGAGTATTTTATGGTTAAGTTTTACTAGCTTTTAAGTGATCCCGACACGAAAAGAAAGACCCGACACCCCTTTGGATGCCATAACAGGTCGAACCAAGAGAGGGGATAAGGAGGCATGATTTTCGCTTCCTTGTCTAGCAATTGTACACTTATATGCTTATCACTAGAAAATTCCATTCATTCCATTTCATTTCAAATAGAATAAAACACACACGCAAGTGTGTGTGTCTTGTGCGTCCGACCTAAGCAAACAACAAACACCCATAAATTTTCCGACTTTAATCAAGAACAAGACACTACGGGTTGATATGAGTATTTGAGTATTCACTTAAAGAACGTTTGGGTTGTCCGGTTCGCGTCGAAATCTATACTTTTGAAGATTTTCTTGTAAGCTTCTAAATTTAAATTTTCTTTGTCTTTTTAGATTTATATTGATGCATAGATGTTGGTTGTACAAGTTGATCGTTGTAAAAAGTGAGTTTTGAAAGCGAAACAAATAAAAAAGGGGTGTTTGGTTGCGTCGAACATAAAAAGGAAACAAGAGGGTTTTGTAGTTTTGATGTTATGGTCGTGATGGTTGAATAGAATATGTTGCTAAATAGCTTATTTTGGATAATAGCTTGTATAGCTTATTTTGTGTGCTTTCCGTGACTTATTTTGAGCTTATATGCTCACGTCACCTATAAAAATACAAGGGAAGTGATTTTGATTATTTTCGTTATATGGCGTATGTTGTGGACTAATATTATAGCTTATAGTGGTAACCAAATGCGATACGTAGCTTACTAGCGTATTTTCAAGCTTAATATATGTATTGTGAAGCTTATGGACTCACGGCCCAATAAGCCCATTTAAGTTATGGCTTAATGGGAGGGCTTATTGTGGTCCGGATTATTTTCTACTTATTAGTATGAACGTATTTATATAAATGGGCCTTGGTTTTGGGCTTAGATCGTACTTTGGACGTATAAATACCTTAATGGACCCTTATTGGTCCTTATAGCCCAATAAGCGATATATAGTCAGTTTAAGAGTTTTTGACGGACTTTTGAAAGTGAAATATATTTACAAAGTGATATTGAACGTTATTTTGGGAGAAACATTTTAGTAAACGTTAAAGATTGAGGTTTTGGAATATTTTCGGAAGTGTCGAAAGTTTGAAAAGTGTTTGAAATAAAGGTTAAAAACCTTGAAAAACGTTGTATAAACGTACGGGTCATGTCGAAATTTTGTAAAAAAGTTTATACTTAGAAAATTTCACTTAAGAACGTAATTTTTGATTTTAAATAATAAAATATTTTTTTTATTATTTAATTATTTTAATAAATTCACTAAAAGACAAAAAAAAAATTCTCTAAACTTCTCTAATATGTTTATTATGAGTAAACGTTTCATTTTCAACCAAATTATGATTATTTTTACGGTGACTAAGGTTACCGAATGGACTTATCGAGATATATTTATAATTATTTATTATAAATATTTACTTATATTACTCATCTATTTTATTTAAATAGTATAAGTATGTACTATTGAGCAATGGGATTGATATGATTGTTGAGATATGTCGTCAACCATCACACCACTAAATTGTTACGGATAATTGTACAACGTGTCTAAACTCTATGCACCAAACGTGAAGACTGTTTTGGAAAATGAATGATTAAAATGGGACATTAACTGGACTAGGTTGTGTGCAGACGTCGTTGCATTTACTTGAGTGATTAAGATTTGGTTGCTAAATACTTGCTTGAGGTGAGTTCTTATAGCCCCATTTTTTTTAGTTTTTCTGTTGGGGGAAAATGATACTCAAATTTGTTTTGACATGTTTTGAATTAAACTATGCGAAATGTAGTTTTGTTTTTGGGACAAGATTCGTGCTTATGACTGCTATGTGAATATTATGTGTTGTATGATTGTTTGGATCGGAGGGGTACGCCTATCTCAGTATTTGTGTGGTTATTGGAGCGGCTGGGTACGCCTACCCTAGTATGTGTGAGGTCCTGCCCTAATCTAGTGCTCTAGCTGGTAGGCCTTTTAGGTGCGCAAGTGACATATTTTGATACCTGAATAGCGGAGATGCTAGGGCAGGGTGATCAACTAGCGGGATTGCTAGGTCGTGTTACATGATTAGCAGGGATGCTAAGTCATGGGTTGTTTGCATATATTCACTGTTATATTGCACTATTGTCCATTGTTTTGAGATATTGGCACAACTTTTGGGTTTAAGTTTAACCCAACGAGCTCACCAACATTATTATTGACGTTTTAGAGTATCATTTTCAAGTGAAGTGAAAGATGAATAAGTTGGTGATATGTGATAGCAGGCTTAGAAGTATCCTGTGTGGATTTTTCATGTGAAGCTTTGCTTGTTTATGTTGTTTGGTTCTTAGCTTTGGTTTAAGTTGGATTTGGTCCCCTGTGTGGGTTATTGGAATTGTAAGAGTGGATGGATATGATTGTGATTTGAGACATCACTCGAGGTTGTTCGAGATTGATGGTCTTCGTAATAACTGAAGTTTATGCATTGTAGTTTTCTCTATATTGTATCTTGTGTTATGATTGATCATTATGTTACGCTCCCGTGTTTCTGCCATTGTCGGGGTGTGACAGAATTGGTAATCCGAGCCAAGGTTATAGAGAACTAGGTGGGTTGACCTAGACTATAACCTAAGATCCGTCATTTAGTTGCGTATAGGATCTTTGTGCGCAGTGTTCTACTTTTGCTTGCTTTCGCCTGTTCGTGGTTTGGTGCTTTAGTTATGTCAGTCATTGAAATGTGTGAGCTCAATATTGAGTACGACTGGGAAAGGATGCGAATATAGGTACAGTGGCCAACATAGTTATAAGCGTATCACAACCCACTCGTATTTAGTAACGCCGTTCACACAAATCAATGTTGACACCATAAGGTGGTATTATGTGTATATTTATATATATAGTAAGATATTCTATATATATGTTAGTCTTCCTACCTACCTAACGTTGCCCATGTTCTCCCTCATGTGGATAATGTCGCCAAGGGTGATGACCCGAAGTGCTGGTCGGCCTGCTGCCGCATCACGAGGAGGGGGAACGGGTAGACGAGTTGGTAGTGAAGGTAGAAGAGTAAGAGAGCCTAGGAGGAGGAATGTTGAACTAACTTGTAAACCTGAGGGTCAAGGAAGTAACCAAAGTGTTAAAGGTAATGATGAGCGTGTTAACAAATTGAATGGTTAAGGAAATGACTAAGGGCTAGGAGCTAATGGGGGCGTAGAGGGAGTCAATGGGAATGTAGAGGGAGTCAATGGGGGTGTGGGAGGAGCTCCCAACTTCTCGACGATCATTGCCCAACAATTGTAGAACCTCTTACACGCCATTCTAGCTCAGGTTGGTAACCAAGGAAATGTTGGAAATCAAAATGGTAATGTGGTTAATGAGAACGTTCAGGAGAACGTTAGGAATGTATTAGTGAATGGTAACCGGGTAAGTTGTTCATATAAGGAGTTCTTAGCTTGTAACCCTAAGGAATATGATGGTAAGGGAGGTGCTGTAGTTCTTACTCAATGGATTAGGAAAATAGAGTCCGTGCAGGATATGAGTGGTTGCAGTATTGACCAAAAAGTGAAATACACTGCTGGTTCATTTGTGGGTAAGGCTTTAACGTGGTGGAACTCTCAGATTCGCACGATAAGCCGGGAAGTTGATGTTAGTATGTCATAGAATGACTTTAAGTTTATGATGATAGAAGAGTTTTGTCCTAGTCATGAAATGTAAAAGTTGGAAACTGAGTTGTGGAATCACGTCATGGTCGGGACTGGCCATGTTGCATATACTGATAGGTTTCATGAGTTGGCTAGGTTAGTTCCTCATTTAGTAAGCCCAAAAAGTAGGAAGATTGAGATATACGTGTATGGCCTTACTCCACAGATCCGTAGGATGGTGGCAGCAACGGAGCCAAAGACTATGGAAAAGGCTGTGCAGATTTCTGGTGCACTGACCGATGAGGCTATTAGGAATGGATCAATTAAGAAGGTTGAGAAGAGAGGAAATGGTGGGGAGCCAAGTAGAGATAGGAATGTGAAGGATGAAAATAAGAAGACTAGGATTTAAGATTCAGTTATGAGATTGAGATAGCTAGCGGGCAACTAGTAGAGATTGATAAAGTTATTAGAGGTTGTAAACTAGAAATAGAAGGACACGTGTTTGACATTAACTTGATACCCTTTGGAAGTTGTAGCTTTGCTGTGATGATAGGAATGGATTGGTTGTCTAACCATAAGGCTGAGATAATTTGTCATGAGAAAATAGTGAGTATACCACTAGTAGATGGCAAGGTGCTTAGAGTATTAGGAGAAAGACCAGAAGAGAAAGCGAGACTTTTGATGAGTGCTAAGACTAGAGATAAGAAACAAGAAGAGATTGTTGTGGTTAGAAATTTTCTCGAGGTATTTCCAGATGATTTATCAGGATTGCAACCTCTCCGGGAAATTGAGTTCCAGATTCAGTTAATCCCTGGAGCTGTACTGGTAGCAAAGTCCCCCTATCATTTAGCACCTTCCGAATTGGAGGAGTTGTCGGGACAACTCAAGGAACTCCAAGATAAAGGTTTCATTTGACCAAGTTCATCGCCTTGGGGAGTGCCGATATTGTTCGTTAAGAAAAAGGATGGTTCTTTTAGGATGTGTATTGACTATAGAGAATTAAACAAGTTGACTGTTAAGAATCGTTATCCGCTTCCTAGGATTGATGATCTATTTGACCAACTGCAAAGGTCACAGTTTTTCTCAAAGATAGATCTTAGGTCTGGATACCATCAGCTAAGAGTGCATGAGGATGACATTCTAAAGATTGTGTTTAGAACTCGTTATGGACATTTCGAGTTTACAGTAATGCCCTTTGGTCTGACTAACACACCAGCGGTATTCAGGGATTTGATAAATAGAGTTTGTAGGCCTTATCTTGATAAGTTTGTGATAATGTTTATTGACGATATCTTAATCTACTCTAAGACTCAGGAGGAGCATGTAGAACACTTAAGGTTAGTCTTGGAACTGCTCGAAAAGGAGAAACTGTATGCTAAGTTTTCTAAGTGTGAATTCTGGCTAAGAGAAGTGCAGTTTCTTGGGCATGTGATAAATGGTAATAGGATTCATGTGGACCTTAGTAAGATTGAAGCTGTTAGGAATTGGAAAGCCCCTAGAACTCTGTCTGAGGTTCGTTCATTCTTAGGATTGGCTATATATTACTATAGGTTCATTGAGAACTTTTCTAAGATAGCTAAGCGTCTTACTATCTTGACTCAGAAGTGTAAGACTTTCGATTGGGGTGAGGAACAGGAATTGGCATTTCAAACTTTTAAGGATAAGTTGTGTAATGCGCCCGTTCTAGCTCTCCCCGATGGACCGAAAGACTTTGTGGTGTATTGTGATGCGTCTGGGATAGGACTAGGTTGTGTGTTAATGCAAAAGGGTAAGGTGATAGCCTACGCGTCTAGACAGTTAAAAATTCATGAGATGAATTATACGACCCATGATTTGGAACTAGGAGCAGTTGTATGTGCCCTTAAGATCTAGAGACATTATCTGTATGGGACAAAGAGTGTTATCTATATGGATCATAAGAGTCTTCAGCATATCTTTAGTCAGAAAGAGTTGAATATGCGACAGCGTCGCTGGATAGAGTTGTTTAGTGATTATGACTATGAGATTCGCTACCATCCAGGTAAGGTGAATGTGGTGGTTGATGTCCTAAGTAGGAAGGAAAGAGTAAAGCCTAAGAGAGTTAGAGCTATGAATATGACCCTTCAGTCAAGTATCAAGGATAGGATACTGGCGGCTTAGAAGGAGACTATGGATGAGTCTGCAGGATTGCAGAAAGGTTTGGATGGATGATAGAACAGAGAAGTGATAGGACTTTGTACTACTTGGATTGAATATGGGTGCCTTTGAAGGGTGATGTGAGAACCCTGATAATGGACGAAGCCCATAAGTCGAAGTACTCTATAGACCCAGGAGCTGATAAGATGTATTATGACCTTAGAGATAGGTATTGGTGGCCGGGTATGAAGAAGGACATAGCTGTGTATGTTAGTAAGTTTTTGACTTGTTTGAAGGTTAAGGTTGAGCATCAATGGCCATCTGGCTTGCTCCAACAACCTGAGATTCCCGAATGGAAATAGGAAGGAATAGCTATGGATTTTGTGAATAAGTTGTCTAGGACTAGTAGTGGGCATGACACAATCTGGGTCATTGTGTACCGGTTAACCAAGTCTGCTCATTTTTTGCCTATGCGAGAGGATTATAAGATGGATAGATTGGATAGGTTCTATTTGAATGAGATAGTTTCTAGACATGGTGTGCCGATCTCGATCACATCGGATCACGATAGTCTTTTCACATCAAGGTTTTGGCAGTCAATGCAAGAGGTATTGAGAACTCGTTTAGACATGAGTACGGCTTACCACCCTTAAACCGATGGTCAGAGTGAGCGTACAATTTATACTTTGGAAGACATGCTTAGAGCACGCGTCCTGGACTTCGAAGGAAGTTAGGATGTTCATCTTCCGTTGGTTGAGTTTTCATATAACAATAGTTATCATTCTAGTGTGAGATGCGCTCCGTTTGAGGCATTGTATAGTAGAAAGTGTCGTTCGCCAATTATGTGGGCTGAAGTTGAAGAAGGTCAGTTGATAGGACCTGAGTTACTGCAAGATACTACTAAAAAGATCTTGCAGATTAAGGATAGACTTAAGGCTGTGTTTGATCGTCAGAAAAGTTATGCTGATAAGAGGAGGAAGCCTCTAGAGTTTAGTGTAGGTGACTATGTCTTGCTCAAAGTGTCGCCTTAAAAATGTGTGGTACGCTTTGAGAAGAAAGGAAAATTAGCACCTAGATTTGTTGGACCGTTTGAGATCATTGAGAAAGTAGGCCCAGTAGCCTACATATTAGATTTGCCTGAGGAATTAGATAGTGTTCATGACACCACATGTCAAACCTTAAGAAGTGTTTGGCTGATCCAACATTGCAAGTGCCCTTGGATGAGATCCAAGTTGATGCCAAGTTAAATTTTGTGGAAGAGCCTGTGGAGATTTTGGAAAGAGAGTTTAAGAAGTTGAAGCGGAGTAGAATTTCCATCGTCAAGGTTCGGTGGAATTCGATACGTGGACCTGAATTCACGGGGGAACGTGAGGATCAGATGAAACTTAAGTATCCGCATCTGTTTAGTACTGATAATAGTTAAATTTTAGAGTCGAAATTCTTTTAAGGGGGTAGAATGTGACCCTTGACCTTTTTGTGTTTTGAATATTCCATTTTAGTCCTTTGACTATTTAACTTTTGTTAGTTTATTCAGATATTGTACCGTGTTGACGGTGGTGATTTTCTAAGAATTATGGTGATTTATGGTTTATCTTGATCAATAATCCCTTTTTGGAAGGTATTATTATGTTATTTGTATTATGGGTGGTTTGACCCTTGAATTTTGAGAAATGCCGAAAAACAAGTCCTGTCCGTTAATGTCCAAATGAGTTTTTAAGGGTTTAAAGTGAAAATATGTCGATTAAATACTCTAAGTTATTGGAAAAGTATTTTTAAAGTGAATAAAAATGCTAAGTAACTTTGGGGAATATTTTATGGTTGAGTTTTACAAGCTTTTAAGTGATCCCGACACAAAAAGAAAGACCTAACACCCCTTTGGATGCCATAACCGGTCGAACCAAGAGAGGGGACAAGGATGCATGATTTTAGCTTCCTTGTCTAGCAATTGTACACTTATATGCTTATCACTAGAAAATTCCACTCATTCTATTTCATTTCAAAAAACAATAAAACACACACACAAGTGTGTGTGCCTTGTGCGTCCGGCCTAAGCAAACAACAAACACCCATAAATTTTCCAACTTTAATCAAGAACGAGACACTACGGGTTGATACGAGTATTTGGGTATTCATTTAAATAACCTTTGGGTTGTCCGGTTTGCGTCGAAATCTATACTTTTGAAGATTTTCTTGCAAGTTTCTAAATTTAAATTTCGTTTGTCCTTTTGGGTTTATATTGATGCATAGATGTTGGTTGTACAAGTTGATCATTGTAAAAAGTGAGTTTTGAAAGCGAAACGAATTAAAAAGGGGTGTTTAGTTGCGTCGAACATAAAAAGGAAACAAGAGGGTTTTGTAGTTTTGATGTTATGGTCGTAATGGTTAATAACATATGTTGCTAAATAGCTTATTTTGGATAATAACTTGTATAGCTTATTTTGTGGGCTTTTCGTGACTTATTTTGAGCTTATATGCTCACGTCACCTATAGAAATCACAAGGGATGTGATTTTGATTATTTTCGTGGTATGGCGTATGTTGTGGACTAATATTATAGCTTATGGTGGTAACCAAATGTGATACGTAGCTTACTAGCGTATTTTCAAGCTTAATATATGTATTGTGAAGCTTATGGACTCACGGCCCAAAAAGCCCATTTAAGTAAAGGCTTAATGGGAGGGCTTATTGTGGTCCGGATTATTTTTTACTCATTAGTATGAACGTATGTATATAAATGGGCCTTGGTTTTGGGCTTGGATCGTATTTTAGACGTATAAATACCTTAATGGACCCTTATTGGGCCTTAAAGCCCAATAAGCGATATATAGTCGTTTTAAGAGTTTTTGACGGACTTTTGAAAGTGAAATGTATTTACGAAGTGATATTGAACGTTATTTTGGGAGAAACATTTTAATAAACGTTAAAGATTGAGGTTTTGGAATATTTTCGGAAAAGTGTCGAAAGTTTGAAAAGTGTTTGAAATAAAGGTTAAAAACCTTGGAAAACGTTGTATAAACGTACGGGTCATGTCAAAATTTTGTAAAAAAGTTTATACTTAGAAAATTTCACTCAAGAACGTAATTTTTTATTTTAAATAATAAAACATTTTTTTTATTATTTAATTATTTTAATAAATTCACTAAAAGACAAAAAAAATATAATTTTTCTCGAAACTTCTCTAATATGTTTATTATGAGTAAACGTTTCATTTTCAACCAAATTATAATTATTTTTACGGTGACTAAGGTTACCGAATGAACTTCTCGATATATATTTATAATTATTTCTTAGCCTTAATTATATTAAGTCACACAAGAATGTTATTGGTCTTATTATGTCAAACTAGGTCTTGCAATGTAATAGGCTAGTCTGGTATTAACGGGCTTGGATTGTAATCTAATCTTGTCCGTGTTTAGGGCTCAAAGCCCAAGATAAGCCAAGCCTGGCCCATTAGTAAGCCCATACGCCATTCTTAAGGCAAAGGGTATAAAAGAAACCATCTCCACACATGGAGAAGGTGTTGGTTGTCAGTTGTTATATGTGTAACTCACCAAACTCTTTCTTCTCAATCTAATATTCTTCCATTTCCTTTCTATCTTTCTTCTTACTTATTTCGTCCCTAACTGCTTATTTGGTTTGCTTATTATGTTGTGTATGGATTAACTAGTGGGATAACATGTGGTATCATAAGACAAGGGGTGTTTAGTGTTTGATTTGTGGTTAAGATATCAAACCGAGGCTTATTTTGTGTTTTATGCACACAGTTTGCTTTGTTTTTGGTTTATTTGGGTAACAAAGTTCAAGTTCTACATCTTATAAGCTTACTTTGTGGCTTATTGGTCATATAAGCTCACTTGTTTTTATCTTATTTTGCTTATCAAAATTCTTGTTCATCTATTGTTTCTCTTGTTTATCTTATATTTCTACCCTTTAGGTTTTAGTTCCTATCTTAATCCATCTTTATTTCGTAGTTTACTTAGTTAGTTTAAACTTATTCTTCAAGTTTCTTTGTGGCGGTTTGGTTAGGATTCGAACATGATTGTACTCGCTTTTGTTTGTTACTTGAGTCTTAACTAAAATACAAAAGGTTATACGAGTGGCGGTTTGTAGAGGTTAATACAAATCGTCCTTGTTTTGTTTGTTTGTAAAAAATTTGCTAGAAAACAAAAGAAAGTACTCATGGCGGTTTGTCCTATATTAGTAGCGGTTTGCTATTTGTCCTAGAGGTTTGCTTATAGCGATTTGCTAGTTTTTCTCAAGTAGCGGTTTAGGACAGTTGGCGGTTTAAACAAAACGTTACTCCACCCAAATCAACACTTGGTAGCAGTTTGGTGTATTAAGGTAGCGGTTTGAGAAACAAAACTGCCAGCGGTTTGATAAAGTCCTTAGACAGCGGTTTGATAGTTCTGATTAAGTAGCCATTTAGTCGGGTTCTCAACTGCCAGCGGTTCGATCAGTTTTTAATTACGTGGCGGTTTGTTAAATGTCGTAGCGGTTTACTTCACATAGCGGTTTGATAAAATTATTTTTGTATCGGTTTGCTAAGACTTGTCAGGCAGCGGTTTAGTGATTGTGAGCCAACGGTTTGCAAAATTTAGATAACGGTTTGATTAAGTTCTAAAGGCAGCGGTTTGCTTCTTTTTGTGCCAGCGGTTTGGTGCATATTTGCCAGCGATTTGTTCTTTTCCAAGGCAGCGGCTTAGTGACGGTTTAAGCCAACGATTTGACTACTTTTCCAGCGGTTTAACTCACTGTTTTTATTACTTTGAATTTTTCGAACCTTGGACTATTAACTTTGGACTTAAGACTATAATTAACCGTTAACTTTGAACTTAAAACGTAAATTAAATAACAAACATCAACCCTTACCTTCAAACAATTGTTTATTCACGGTTGTTCTATTGATTTTGTAAAATCTCGACAAGTAACTTTTCTTCTTGGTTTCAATCATAGAGTTGTAAAATCCCGTGGAAGTTAATTGAATTCATTTAAAACCACAATCAAATCAACACTTCATAACACTTAAGATCCGATATCCATTCACAACTTCATCAAAATGTCAAATACCAATAACACAATGCAAACTCAAACATCAAATGCTCTTCACAATGCTATCATGGAAGCAGGTGGTAAAGACCATCCACCAATGTTAGCACCGGGTAATTACGTTCAGTGGAAATCCATAATCAAGAGATACATTGACACCAAACCTAACAATGAACTCATCCACTATTGTCTCTAGAATCCACCCTACAAATTCAAATGGACTGAGAAGACTGTTCCAATTTCAGAAGGCAGCTTAGAAACCACTACATAAGGGTATATGGAGAACTACAAAAATGTTTTACAAGACATACGAGATCAACTGAATGCTGAAGCTGAAGCTATTCAGATAATTCTCATAGGGATAGATAATGACATCTACTCTAGAGTTGATGCTTGTCCAAATGCATGTGAAATGTAGAAAGCAATTGAAAGGTTAAAACAAGGTGAATCAATCAATCTTCGGGATCTTGAAACCAATTTGTATTGGGAGTTTAGAAAATTCACATCACATGATGGTGAATCACTTGAATCGTATTACTCAAGGTTCTACAAGATGATGGATGAGCTTGTTAGAAATCAGTGTGATGTTACCAATCATCAAGTGAATGTTCAGTTCTTACTTCAACTACAACCAGAATGGCAAAGGTTTGTTAAACTTGTTAAGCAGAGTCGAGAGCTAAAGACTGTCTCCTATCATAAACTTTATGACATTTTGAAGCAACACCAGACTAAAGTCAATGAGATAAGAGCTGAAAGACTAGCATGTACTGCTAATCCACTTTCACTTGTTGCTCAACAACAACTAGTTTACCATCCTCAAAACCATCCTACTAACTATACTAACAATTCCTCAACCAGATCACAACAAGCTGCTACCAGAAATAGAGGAAAAGCAATTGTCAACTCTCCTCCACCTACTTATGATCAAGAACCTACTATGGTTATTGAAGATGATGAAATGTCAAAGGATAAAGAGATTGATAAACTTATGGTTTTAATTTCTCTATCATTCAAGAAAATCTACAAACCTACCAACAACAACCTCAGAACTTTATCAAACACCAGTAGAGCAGGACAATACTCCAAGGATTAACAGAGGCACTAGTTATGATAATCAGAGGGTAGTTAATGTTGCTGGGGCTAGGGAGAATGTAGGTACACAGGTGGTGCAGCAGTCTAGGATTTAGTGTTATAATTGCAAGGAATATGGGCATGTAACAAAGGAATGTTAGAAACCAAAACGGCCAAAGGATGCTGCTTATCACAAGGAGAAGATGCTATTGTATAAGCAAAAGGAAGCTGGATTTCAGTTGAATGCTGATCAAGCTGATTGGAAGGATGACACTGATGAGGAACCTGGCGATCAGGAATTGGAAGCACATTATATGTACATGGCACAGATTCAAGAGGTTACTCCAGATGCTGCTAACAATTATGGACCCATCTTTGATGCTGAGCCATTGTAAAAGGTACAAAATAATGATGATAACTATAATGTGTTTGCCATTGAAAGTGAACATCCTGAGCAACCTAAATCTATTAATGACACATATCCGGTTGAACAAGATTAACATAACATGAACATTGATTCATTGGATATGAGTTATAATAGATAACAGGTTGACCAGGATGATGATGATCTTGCCAAAGAACGTGATTTGCTTGCTTCTTTAATTGAGAAACTAAAATGTGAAATTGATGACAGCAAAAACCGTAATAAATTTTCAGAAACATCAAACAAGGCTTTAGTTGATAAATTAAAAGGTGAAATTGAGGATTTCAAAACCAAAAATAAAAGTTTAGAATCATCAAATAACCATTTCAAAGAAGCAAACAATGAACTGTCAAAGACTAATCAGTTGATGTTCAAAGACCTTAAGAAGTTCCAAGATGAATTCTGATAGTTTTCTAAGATGTGATTATGCGTCAAAGGTGACAATTGATTGTGCAAAAGCTAAAGGAGATTTAATGTCATACAAAATAGAATCTGAAAAGTCATTTAATAAATATACTCGATAGATAAATGATTTAAATCAAATGATTTCAGAAATGAAAAAGGAGCTTTTTGCACATCAAGAAACCATCTCCATAATGTCACAAGAAAAAGAGGCTCAGATTAAGTTTTAAAAAACTCGTGAAGACAAACAAATTAAAAAGGTCATTGCTTTAGAAAATAAGGTCAAAGCTTTGGATGATATTGTTTACAAAACCGGTCAATCAGTTTAAACAATGAATATGCTTAATCGTAATTGTAAAACGAGTTTTGTTAAACTTGAGTTCCTCAAGAAAGCTCAAAGAGTGAATCCTCTTCTGTATGATATAGGTTGCTATAATGATAATCTTGCTTTAATGTTAGCCCCTGAATATGACGAAACGATTCGTCTTGCCCAAGAAAGTCAATCAAAAATAAGCGATTTAATCAGACCTTTTGATTATGAAAAATTGAATAATCTTTATGATTTGTTCGTTCCACAACGTGAAAAGTCGCCTGAACAACGATATTTTTCAGAAGGGTCAAAAATGAGTCATACATCTGTCAAGAATGAAAATTCAAAAGAGTCTTTTAATAAACAAACAACTTTGTTAGAAAAACGGATGGATGAATCCATTCCGTAGGATCAAAAATGTAAAAGCTCTAAAGAACTTTTCAAAATTAAAAGTAGTGTTAACACGATTTTTGATGGAGTGGAATGTTGCAAACAAACAATCGCTAAAAGAACATATTTTGGTCACATAGATCCATTCATTCAAAATACAATCGAAGAAAATTTTTGTTCCCAAATTCGAAGAATCAATGCTGATTTAGAAAATTTTCACTTGTGTTTGAAAGAGGAAATGGTTGCTGACTTAAGATACTTTAATTCTCTTGAACATGAAGTAGACTCTCTCAAATCTAAACTGGAAACTCAAAAAACACAGTTTTTGAATGAAATCGACCGACTTTCTAGGGAATATTATTATGTTGATCACATGAATGTTATACTAGGTGTGTATACTACTCTCGATGAATTCACTGATTTAGAATGTGATTGTTTAGACCAAGTTGTCAAATGTGAACGTCTTGAAAAAGAGCTTTCAAAAAGTAAAACAACATCAAAGAGTTTTGAAGCACTTCAGAAACATGCGATTAATCTTAAAATTGCTTTACAACAATGTCAGGAACAGATAAAAAATTGACAAAGCTTTTAAAGAAAATCAGTCAACATGATTTCTGAAAGAACGTGAACAATATTTTGAAATTCACGACTTGAAAGCTCAATTACAAGACAAAGGAATTGCAATAAGTGAGTTGAAGAAACTCATTAAAAAATGAAAAGAAAATCTGTGGAAACTAAGTTTGAAAACCCATCATTTATTCGACAACCTAATGCTTTTAAAAGTCAAAGACAATCAATCTTAGGTAAACCGGCTACTTTTTTAGATTCTCTTGCAAAGACAGATTTCTCAAAGTCAAAGTCAGTTACCACAAATAATGTGTCCAATGATTTTTCAAAACCAGTCGCTGCACAGATTTTGCCTCAGAATGTAAAGTCAATTTTAAAGAACAAAAATGTAATTGTCTCAGGAATGTATAAAGTGCACACAAAGCCTAATCAAACCAGAACACCACAGTTGCCTCAAGACATTAGGAAACTAACAAACGCGTGTCTTTCTCTACATGAGTAATTCCCACTACTAGTGTTAGCAGACCACAGCTTAAGAGCAATCAAATGGGAGATAGAGTCATGCCTAACAATAGTCAAGGGAAAAAGCAAGAAGTAGAAGACCACCATAGGAATTTTAAGTTTTCAAATAATAAAACATCTATAACTGCATGTAATGACAGTTTGAATGCTAAGACCTCCAATGTAAACTTTGTTTGTGTTACTTGTGGAAAATGTATGCTAAATGACAATCATGATATGTGTGTTCTTCATTATATTAATAGCGTGAATTCTAGGAATAGATAGCCAATTGTTGTGCCTATTAGTACTAGAGAACCCAATCGAAATGTGAACCAATCTGTTGCAACATCCCATAAGAAAATAGTTGCCACAGAATCCACTGTCAAGAAACCTAGAAGCATAATTAGGAAGCTATATGAGCAAGTTAGTAAGACATGCAGTTGGTGGTACCCTAAGTTTACACCATCTGGATACAAATGGAAACCTAAGTCCCCAATAGGAAATGTCAACGCAAATGTTAGTATGCCTCTAGGAAATGCATCTAGAACTGCTATTATTTTGGAACCTATGACTCCTAAGTGTTCCACTCGGTCCAATACTCCAATGTCTTCTAATTCTTTTGCAGCTCATAGAGATAATTCTATTCATCGTCGACTCTAGGTGCTCAAAGCACATGACGGGAAATCTCAAGCTTTTAACTAATTTTGTGGAGAAATTTCTAGGCACGGTGAAGTTTAGAAATGATCAAATTGCACCGATTCTTGGTTATGCAGATCTGGTTTAAGGAAAAATTACTATCAAGAGGGTTTATTATGTCGAAGGGCTGAATCATAATTTATTCTCCGTTGGACAATTATATGATGCGGATTTGGAATTTGCTTTTCGGAAGTCTACATGTTACATCCGTGATTTAAAGGGAAATGATCTACTCATAGGCTCTCGTGGCACGGATTTGTATTCCATCACTCTTCAAGACACATCCACTCCCAATCCAATTTGCTTAATGGCTAAAGCTACATCGTCACAAGCATGGTTATGGCATCGTCGTCTTTCGCATCTAAACTTCGACACCATCAACTTGCTTTAGAAAAATGATATTGTGACTGGCCTTCCAAAGTTAAAATTCGTCAAAGATCATCTTTGTTCTTCTTGTGAGTTAGGGAAAGCCAAACAAAAGTCTTTTCACACAAAGACTACCTCGAGCTCCAAAAGACGGTTACAACTTCTACACATGGACTTATGTGGTCCCATGCGGGTAGAAAGTATAAATGGAAAGAATTATGTTCTCGTAATTATTGATGACTACTCCATATATACTTGGACTCACTTCTTGAGGTCCAAAAACAAAACACATGAAGTTCTCATTGATTTCCTCACACTTGTCCAAAGAGGACTTCATGCTCAAGTTAGAACAGTTCAAACTGACAAAGGCACGACATTTTTGAATAAAACTCTTCATGAATACTTTGCAAAAGAGGGTATAAGACACGAAACGTCAACTGCTCGAACACCTAAACAAAACGGCATTACCAAAAGACGAAACCGTACCCTTGTTGAGGCTGCTCGAACAATGCTAAGCGCCGCTAAAGTTCCTTTGTACTTTTGGGCTGAAGCAATTGCAATAACATGTTTTACTCAAAACCGTTCACTCGTAATTCCTCGACATGAGAAAATGCCTTACCACATCATCAATGGCTAGAAACCGTCTGTTAAGTTCTTTCACATCTTTGGCTCTCTTTGCTACATCGTCCGAGTTGGTGAAAATCTTAAAAAAAATAAAGGAAAAAGGAAAAAGCTTATAGGGTATTTAACAAGAGAACAAAAGTGATAGTTGAAACAATTCATGTTAACTTTGATGAATTGCCTCTAATGATGTCAGATCATGTCAGTTCTGACCCCATTCCACAATGTCAAACAACAGAACTTGAACATGACAGTTTAAGTCCCGGCCCCCAAAGTCAAGAAAATGTTCCACAAGCAGCTGAAACAGTAACAAAGTCAAATGAGTTGGATTTGCTATTTAGTATGATGTTCGATGAATTAATCAATGGAACTACTCCAGTTGTGTCAAAGTCTTCCATCTACTTCAATAACCGTTGTTGCAGATACACCTCTATTGAACATTCAAACAACACCTGAAACTACAAGTTAAGCACCAACTCAAGCACCAACTATCACTGCTACTGAGAACATTAATTAAGCAGAAACTAATAAAGAAAATGCATAAGTTGATGAAGACGAATTTATCAACATCTTTAGTACACCGATACAAGAACGAGGGGAGACATCATCTTGTCATGTTGATTTGTTTAAACATGCATAAATTCTATCAACGACATCCTTCTGAACATCGTTGGACAAAAGATCATCCGTTAGAACAAGTAATTGGAAATCCTTCTCAATCAATTAGAACAAGACGTCAGCTAGAAACAAATGGCGAGATGTGTATGTTCGCACTCACCATGTGTCGAACTGAACCAAAGAACATCAAAGAAGCCATGGTTGATTCTGCATGGATTAAAGCGATGCAGGAAGAACTTCACCAGTTTGATCGATTAGATGTATGGGAATTAGTCGACATACCACTATGCAAAAATGTCATTAACATGAAGTGGATCTGGAAAAAAAAACGTGATGAGGAAAACACTATAATTCGCAACATAGCTCATCTTGTAGCTAAGGGATATGCTTAAAAGGAAGGAATTAATTTCGAAGAGTCATTTGCACCAGTTGCTCGATTGGAAGCTGTCTGATTATTTGTTGTGTATGCTGCACACAAATCATTTCCAGTATACCAGATGGACGTTTAAGACAACATTTCTTTATGGACCTCTGAATGTTTTAAATCAAGATGGTGATTTTTGCCTCCTTTTCAAAAATAATCCGAACTTAAAATGATGAAGGTGTACCTTTTCATAAACAAAAATGACGATCTTAAAAAAAAAATTGCAAAAAATAATGAGCTAAAATCGGTAAATTTATAATGCTTTGCCATCATAAAGAATACGAAAGAATTTTTATGTGTCAACCGCAAATAAGAAATTTGGGATACTTTTGCTTAATCACACTTCAAGATATTAATCAAGTCAAAGATAACAAAATAGAATCTTTTGTTTCTAACAATATGTACAATTTCACGATTCTGAAAGATGAATCAATAGATCATTGCCTTTCGCTAAATTTAACACTATTATTACTAGTCTAAAAGTATTTGATGAAGGTTTTACTAGCAAGAATTATGTTAGGAAATTTCTTAGGGCATTACATCCAAAATGGCCAGCGAAGAAGGTCACGGCGATTGAAGAATCAAAGAATCTAAACACTACTTACCTCTTTGAGAACTTATTGGAAACTGATAGTCTATGAAGAGGTAATAAAGATAAGGACTTTGAAACGGTCAAAAGGCAAGAAAGAAGACAAAGTAGGAGATCTCTTGCATTAAGGTGATAAAGGAAGTAAGTGCATTGAAGATAGCTGAAGCTTCGATAGTGAAGACGAAGAGGTATGCTATGGCCGTTTAAAAGATTCAAGAACAACTTCTTTAAGGAGACGACGGAAGATTTGTAAGGACAACCACGAGGCATAGAAAAATTATTCAAAGAAGTATAAATGATGGTTATGATAAAAGTAAAGAAAATGTTTCTAGATGTGGTGATCCAAATACCTACTTTGGCAGAATGTTCAAGCCTAGCTAAAGAACAACGATCAAAGAGGCATTTATTGGAGGAGGCATGGAGAGGAAGGACAATAGAGAAGATGATTTGAAGTATGGAAAGACTAAAGATGAAACTTTCCTTGTAGCTCAATGCGCCCGATGAAATATGGCTTGGAGTAAACTTGGAACCCGTGAGTTGGATTAAAAGATAGTGGATGCTTCAAAACACATGACATCAAATGTTGCTCTCTTCATACAAAGCATACAAACAGTAGCGAAACATAATCTTTGGGAGTAACTTGCGCTGGTAAAATCATGGCAATGTATGATTTCTCAAGTTCCCTTTAATAATTGAATATGTTGAGAACGGTTTGATAACTTAAACATTTAACTTGTTAGTGTTGGTCAAATATGTGATAACAAATGCATAAGTAATATTTACCGAACACGATAGCAAATATCAAAGACGAAAAAGTTATAGGAAAAAGCAAATTTCGATAATTGAGGAATATATGTAATGAACTAGGGAAATAAACCGGAGATAAATTATTACCTTTGCAACATTAGACCAAAACTCACACTATGGCATAGAGATTAGGTCACGCTTAATATGCATTAAATTCATCATTAGCATTCTAAAGAAATTAGTTTGAAACCTACCCAAAAACTAATTTCGACTGACATTTTTGTGATGCTTGCAAAATTAGGAAAACAAAGCTCTTACATGTCACAGGCTAAATATTATAGGTTTTCAACAATAGATGCTTAGAACTAATTCACATGGATTTGTTTGGCCCCTCCGCCATACGAAGCTATGGAGGAAATCGTTATACCTTAGTAATCGTGATGAATTTTCTAGATTCACATGGACTAGATTTTTAGACAAATAAAAACTCGAGGCACTTCGAAAAATTCAAAGTATTTAGCAAATTGATCCAAAACGAATTAGGATGTTCATTGTATCAATTAGAACGGCACATGGTCGGGATATTTGTTAATGAAGTACAATTCGGGAAATCTATTGTGATTTAAATGGATATTCTCACAATTTTCCGCTCCTTCGTACTACACACAATAAATGGGGTAGGTAGTAGAAAGGGAAAAATCAACTCTTTAAGAAATGTGTAGAAACCATGTTAACTGAAATACATTCCTCAAAAATTTTGGTTATGTTATGCGGTCTGACACATCAACCTATGTAATTAATAGTGGTTTCCATTAGACGTTATTTTCAGGAAAAACTCCATAACGAGTTGTTAAGAGGTAGGAAAACAAACTTAACTATTTAGGAGTATTCGGAATGGTAAATGCTTTGTTTTAATTCAAAGGATTACCTCACCAAGTTGACCATTAAGTCGATACGAGATGTTTTCCTTAGAGCTTCGCCAAAGTAGTATGCTTACATAATACTTAACAACAAACAATGTAATGTTGAGAGTCGTTGAATGTAACTTTCGAGAAAAACTTCTCCGCCGCCTAATAAACATACTTTTAGAAGATGACGAGGTTGTCAAAGAGGAAGCTATGGAGGTCTTGTAAAAACATAAACCCCTTTCATGAGGCATTAAATCTTGAAAGACATATCATTAGAAATAATCAAAATTGTAAATATTAAAAGTTAAAACTCATCACCCTAGAAAACGTTCTTGGTAATATAATTAAAAAAACTCTTAGGTCGCAAAGCATCAAGACAAAGCACTTTCTTTTGCTTTATTTGGACAATAGAACCTAAAATATAAATAAGGCATTAATAGATAAAAATTGGGTACATGGACCCTTGCAAGAGGAAATCTAATCCAATTCTAAAAAATGATGTTTGGGAATAGTCCAAATCCCATGTATGACCATTATAGGAATAAATGGGTTTTAGAAATAAACTCGATGAAAATGGTTACATGTGGTAACTAGATACAAAGCTAGGTTAGTCGGCCCAATGATTATAATCAAAAGAAGGAATTATTACACCGAAACCATAGCACTCCGTTAGCTAGACTAGAGTCCCCATAAAGAATACTTTTAGCTTATGCCTTACGCACCAGACTTTAATTATTACAAATGGATTGGTGAAGAGGTGCATTCCTTAACAGTTTTATTCAATGAGGAGTTTATGTGGCTAACAACCTCCGGGATTCATTGCTTCTCAAAATCCTAATTATGTCTACAAACTTAAGAAAGCTCTTTATGGTCTAAAACAAGCCCTAAACGCTTGGTTAGTGATCGATTAATATCCTTTACTTTATAAACATAATTAATCCATGAAGAATGGTAGTAGTTAACATAACTATTTCACATTAAAAAGATAGACTCCATCTCATTATTGTCCAATTATATGTTGATGACATTTTATACGGATCAACTTATCAAGAAATGTTAGGATGACTTTGCAAGTTCATGCATGATGAGTTGAAATGAGTATGATGGGGAACTATATTTCTTCTTAGGATACAAATAAAACAATTTTGATGATGGAATATTTTTTAATCAATCAAATATATTAAGGATAAAATGCTTAAGAAATTGGACTAGAAGACTCTAAGCCAATAAAGGACCCCCTATGTCTACGGAAACCAAACCACAAGGAGAGAAGAAGGTGCTGAAGTTCGAGATAATACCAAATATAGAGGCATGATAGGTAGTTTATTATACTTAACGGCAAGTAGACCTGATATCATGTTTAGTGTTTGCCTTTGTGCCCGCTTTCAAGTGGATCTAAAACCTTCTCTCCTAGAAGCGGTTTTATTCTTATCTTCGATACATTTAGGCACTACGCATTAGGATTATGGTTTTAAGGATACGGCATAGAAACATTTGTGTATGCGGATTCGGATCATGCGGGAGATTACGTTGGTTCGCAAGAGAACTAGTGGGTTTGACCACGTTTATGGGAGATGTCTGTCTTACATCGTGTTTTTCAAAGAAGCAATCCGCTTCTTGCCATATCAACAACTCGAAGCGGAATATGTGAAGTCGATCGGAAAAGGCATGTCCAACAAGCTCTTATGGGTATTGAAGCAGCTTCATAGACTATGGCGTCTAGGTTTAGACGATCATATTACAATAATGTCTGATAAACAATGGGGGCTCTTATAGACTTAAGTAAGATCCCATCAACATCACGGAAACAAAACACATTGTGATTCATCATCCCTTCCTTGCGATATGTTCAAAATATGGAAAAGATATATATTGTGAATGAAAAGGTCACATCGGAAGACAACATAGCCGATATCCTAACTAAACCTCTTAAACGTGAGCCATTTAACTACTTACGTCTAGGCCTAGGAATGATGAAACAAATCGATTAAGTTTTCGGCATAATAAAGAAATCATTATTTGACAAAAATCCTGAGAAATTTTTTCAAATAGATGGCGACCCCCTTAATTCATAAAGGGCGGCCCCCTTAATTATAAGGGGACAGTCCAGACTTTAAGGGGACCACCCACTGACAAATTTTTTTCATTTCTTTTCTGAGTCTAGGCTTCTATTTCACACAAAAACACAAGATTGGGAAAAGTTTCTTATAAAAAACTTCTATTAATTCTTCTATCTCAATGCATATCTTATTATACATATATACAATAATCCTAATCTATTATTATCTAAAAAGTTCTTCTCACACCTAGGAGCACATAAAAATCAAGTTTCATATATTGTTAAGATATGCTAAAAACATTTTTCACATATGCATAATGATTGCCTTACTTGTTATGAAAGTTATAATTAATTTATATTTTTCGACAATTTCTTGGGATCTGGAACAAAAATTAAATCAAGGAGCATTAGGATTCATTTCTTAGGTTTTGCATGTCTTAGTGTTGGAAATAAATTTCTATACTCTCCACATTTGTCGCATTTAGGCACACACTAGTACTTGCACAATAAGTTTAGTTCATTCTTAACTTAGCCCTATGGAACACGAAAAAATTCTTTGTGCATCATATCTTGTTACTATTTTATATATGTTTTCATTTTTTTGGTTCTCTCACCCCCCCCCCCCCCCCCATCTACCCCCCCCCATATATGAGTATATGTTAAAAATTATGTGAAATAGTTTTATTACATCATTTCATATTATATTATTATATAGAATGTTGAATGCTTAACAATGTTATGTGCTAAAAACCCTAATTTTCCTTAATACAGGGTGGACTTGCTCGCAAACTAACCACCAAAAAAAAACCTCCATCACACTATTTTTATGAAAATCGAATTTTTGTGAATCTGGGAAATCCCAATAGGCGGCCCTTAATTCTTAAAGGGGTGCCCCCCTTATTTTAAGGGGAACCAACCCTTAATTTAAGGGAATCGACCTAGGATAAATGGGAAAATAAAAACAGTATTTTTCTTTTCTTTTTAACCAAACACCCTCTAGTTTAGCACTGTTTCCCTAAATTCACAAACCATGTCTTGGATTTTAATCACTTTGAATTGTCATTTGTCCAAATTTTAAAACTTTTCTCCACTGTAATACATCCTCATTCATAATCATCACAAATCATCCCCACTAATGACATCTCCTAACAACCCACATCCAACACAATCAAGGGTGCCATAATGAGGTGTTGAAACCCATTGGGAGGAAAGAAACCAACCTTTGCAACCACATCAATTGTGCTCATACAACTTCTCCAATACCAAAACCACCACTCCTCATCATGAACCATCTCAAGAAAACAATTACCCCAATCAAGCATTACTAAATCCTTACATTAAGGACACTCCACATCACCACAAGTTGTCTCACATCCTCCACATTCCTTTTCACCATCAACTCACCATATGCTCAACCATCTAAGCTCACCTCAAGGTAACACCAAACTCAACACACACCACCTCTATCTCCAAGTAGAGAAAGCCTAGTTTGATGACATTAATCAACTACAAGAACTAATCTATCCTCTTAGCCATGCTATCTCAACTCAAAAACAAAAAAATTCCTCTATCACCTTACTCTTAAAATTACCACACACCCTCAAACATTAACCAAGTTGAAACCATTGTTAGGTATTGCCCTTGTTGATTCTTTATCCAAAAATAATTCCTTGATTTTTAGTGAGGATATCAATGCGATTGAAATTCCTTCCTCACTCGACCGCATCCACCAACCCTAGAGTTCAAATAGGATTACCCCCTTTCCATCATAACCGTCTCGCTCCAAAACTTTCTCCCAACTAAGTAATATCGTAATATGCCTTCAATTATTCGTCAAATTCGTTTGTTATATCGCAAGCTAAGTCAAAATCTTCTTTGGCTATTTAGGATTTTTTCTTTTTGTATGTAATATGCTTCTAAAGATTTTTGTTTTTTGATTATATGTATGCTTGTGTGTTTATAGACACACAATGTCTTGAATGAATGAAAGTATTTTTTTTGCTTTGATGTTTGTTTGCTATGCACTTGTCCATATTTTCCTTCCTTCTTGTTACATGTTAGAAATATTTGTATTGTTCTAACTCGTTTTTGTAGCCAAGAAACCATAGCTCGATTCCTTGGTGCCCTCGAACGAGGGGGAGCACACATCAAGGGGGAGCATTTATTCCGTCGATTTAACTAGCAATTCTCGACGATGTCTTTTTGATTCTACAAAAAGGGGGAGAAATAACATGAAACTCATGAAATACTTGTTTAAAAATAATTTTACATTTAATGAGTTTAAATTTTTAATCATCAAAAAGGGGGAGATTGTTGATAAAAATAATAATGCCTAATAATATTACTTAATTTTTTTCGACATCTTTTAACGTTTTGATAAATCACAAATATATAAAAACGTTCAACGTTAATGAATATTTTAACCATAAAAGTAAAAAGTAAACAAGTATTAGTAGTAATTTCTCATTTCTACCAATTACAATCACTTAAATGTATTGAATAACATCAACATGCTTAATGCATTTTATGATCAAAGGAATTTTTATTCAACCTCACAATTTTATAAAATGTTGTAAACATTTTATAAATATTACAAAATATTTTCTACAATTTATAGAATGTTTTATTCAATATAAACATTTTAATTTCAAATTTTCGGACTAAAACGGCTAGAAAAGTTCAATAGAAAATTCCCTACACAAAAGTCAAAATGGAGAAGCCCTTGTCTTGGGCGGCCCCCCTTAAATACACGGTCGGCCCCCTTAAAATTAAGGGGACCGCCCCTAGGTAGACGCTCCCCCAGTTTGTCCTATAAATACTGGACTTTTTCCCATTATTTTCTCACCTTTTGCACTCATTCTTTTAGTTCTAAAACAGCCCACACATCTCATCAAAATCCTTTGATCATTTATCATTAAAGCTTTGTTTCCAATGTGATCCTAAGCTCATTCGTCAAGATGCAAGAGGATATTAACTTCCATCCTCAAGTGAAGATAGTATACACCTTTGTGTGTTGTTGCAATATTATTCTTCTATATATAACTTGTAAATCTTTTGTATATCTTGTATTTTTATGTGTAGTAGCTAGATCTTGGTGATCTTTGTAAGTATAGATAGATCGTGGTGATCTTACCAAGTAGTGTTAGTTAGTTGTGGCATAAGTAGTGTGGTGAAGTGAAGTCGTGAAGTTGTGAGGAAGTCTTGAAGTTGTGAAGAAGTTGTGAACGTTGTGAAGTCGTGATAGTTGTGTTGTTGATAGATTGGTTTTAGCTAAGTATTAGAACTCGACATTTTGCTTTTTGTCGGTAAATCGGTGTAAGGCAACGTTGTGTATGGTTTTTCCGCATAGGCGGAGCTTGTTGACATAGTGAAGAAAACTATCGAGTTAGGTGCTCGGGGAGTGGAGTAGGGCAAATGAGTGCGTCGTTACCGAAGACCATCTATAAAATCCTCCGCGTTTGTGGTTTTATTGTTCTTACTCTTAATTTTCTCTTTTTGTTCTTACATTATCCCTAATACTATCATTATCAATTGTTTAGTAATAAATATACTCATATTGTGCAAGGGTTGAGTTCACATAAATTCAAATCTAGAATTTTTAACAAACACTTCAAAAACCTTTACATTAAAAGCGGTAAACTATTAACCTCCCTTATAGTTTTTCATACAACTTCTACACATTGGACTTATGTGGCCACATGCGGATAGAAAGTATTAATGGAATAGAAATATGTTCTCGTAATTGTTGATGACTACTCAAGATATCTTGGACTACTTCTTGAGGTCAAAGATTGAACACCTCTAAAGTTCTCATTGATTTCCTTACTTTGTCTATAGAGGACTTATGATGCTCATGTTTAGAAACAGTTCAAAAACTGATAAAGGCACGAAATTTTTGAATAAAACTCTTCAATGTTTATTTTTGCAAAAGAAGGTATTAAGACACGAAACGTAAACTGGCTCGAACACCTGAAACAAAATGGCATTGCGAAAGACGGTAACCGTACACTTGTTGAGGCTGCTCAAACAATGCTAAGTGCCGCTCGTAATTTAAAACCGTACTTTTGGACTGAAGCAATTGCAACATGTTTTACTCAAAACTGTTCACTCGTAATTCCTCGACATGAGAAAACGCCTTACCACATAATCAATGGCTGGAAACCGTCTGTTAAGTTCTTTCACATTTTTGGCTCTCTTTGCTACATCGTCAGAGATGGTGAAAATCTTGACAAAATGAAGGAAAAAGGTGATGCATGTATTGTTTGTTTAGGGTATTCTACCAGTCAGAGCTTACAGGGTATTTAACAGAGAACCACAAGATTGTGGTAGTTGACAACCATTCATGTTAACTTTGATGAATTGCCTCTGATGGGGTCAGATCACGTCAGTTCTGACCCTGTACCACAATGTCCGACAATGGTACTTGAACATGATAGTTTAAGTCCCGGTCTCTAAAGTTAAGAAAATATTCCTCAAGCAGTTGAGACAGTCACAACGTCAAATGAGCTAGATTTGCTATTTAGTCCGATGTTCGATGAATTACTCAATGGAACTACTAATGTTGTGTCAAAGTCTTCTGCTATAAATGATGCTGATGCTCCTGATAAACATCAAAAACAAAACATAACTCAATCTACTACAACAACCGTTGCTGCAGATCTACCTCTATTGCACATTCAAACAACACCTATAACTACAAATCAAGCACCAACTCAAGCACCAACTGTCCCTACTGATAAGTACATTAATCAAGCAGAAACTCATGTAGAAAATGCACAAGATGACGTAGAAGAATTTATCAACGTCATTAGTACACCGATACAAGAACAAGGGGAGACATCGTCTCGTTATGTTGACTCGTCAAACATGCATACATTCTATTAATGACACCCTTCTGAACATCGTTGGATAAAATATCATCTATTAGAACAAGTCATTGGAAATCCTTCTCAATCAATTAGGACAAGATGTCAGCTAGAAACAGATGGTGAGATGTGTATATTGGCACTCACCGTGAGTCGAACCGAACCAAAGAACATCAAAGAAGCCATGGCTTATTATGCATGGATTGAAGCGATGCAGGGAGAACTTTACCAGTTTGATCGATTAGATGTATGGGAATTAGTCGACATACCACTATGCAAAAATGTCATTAACATGAAGTGGATCTGGAAAAAAAACGTGATGAGGAAAATACTATAATTCGCAACATAGCTCATCTTGTAGCTAAGGGATACGGTCAAAAGGAAGGAATTGACTTCGAAGAATCATTTGCACCTGCTGCTTGGTTGGAAGCTGTCCGGTTATTCGTTGCGTATGATGAACACAAATCATTTCCAGTATACCAGATGGACGTTTAAGACAACATTTCTTTATGGACCTCTGAAAGAAGAAGTGTACGTAAACCAACCAGATGGATTCGTAGACCCATATCATCCTGACCAAGTCTACCGTTTAAAGAAGGCATTATATGGACTCAAACAAGCTCCAAGAGCGTGGTATGATGAACTCTCCAACTTCCTGGTATCCAAAGGATTCTCAAAAGGTTCTATTGATCTAACTTTGTTTATAACTAAACATGGGAAAGACATATTGCTTGTTCAAATTTACGTTGATGACATTATTTTTGGTTTTACGAACCTAAAACTTTCAAAAAGGTTTGAAAAACTAATGCACAGCAAGTTTGAAATGTCTATGATGGGGGAGCTGAAATTCTTTTTAGGTATTTAGATCCACCAATCCCTACGTGGTACCTTTATAAACCAAGCTAAGTATGCTCAATAGATACTTAATAAGCATGGTATGACCTCATGTGATAGCATTGGTACTCCAATGGCTACGAAACACCTAGATGCTGACTTTAGTGGAACTCCGGTTGACCAAACGAAATATCGTAGTATGGTCGGAGCACTCATGTACCTAACAGCAAGTAGACCAGATATTGTACATGCAACATGTTATTGTGCTCGCTATCAAGCGAAACCGACTAAGAAATATCTCACTGCGGTTAAGCGGATCTTTCAGTACCTTAAGAATACCATTAACATGGGACTCTGGTATCCGAAGGACACCGGTTTCGAACTAACTGCTTTTTCAGATTCAGATCACGCGGGCTGTCTCGATTCACATAAGAGCACGTCTGATGGCATAAAATTTCTAAGAGGTGATAAGTTAGTCAGTTGGTCGTCAAAGAAGCAGGACTGCACTTCAATGTCTTCAGCAGAAGCCGATTATGTGTCTTTATCTGCGTGTTATGCTCAAGTTCTATGGTTGAGAACTCAGCTCACAGATTATGGCTTTCACTTTAATAAAATACCTATGTATTGTGACTCAAAGGCAGCCATAGCCATCTTGTGCAATCCAGTCTAGCATTCCCATACCAAGCAC